>DWJN01003887.1:0-13031 GCA_018248895.1 Carystus phorcus
ACGGTCTGCCCTACTTTAGCCACGCCTAATATCGCTGCACGGTATGACTATATTAATAAGTGAAATCGATTAATAAAAAAATATTAAACACAAAGCTTATCTTTGTGCTTAAATTTCACTTCAGCCAAAGTCCGCACTTAACGTAAACAGACCGAGATTGACACTGAGAGTTAGATACACAACATTCCAAAATGAACACTTACGAATCTTCTTCTTCTTCCAAGACCACTCATCGTAGGGTTTACTGAAGCGACGACGTAGTGTGACTTTCGAAAAATATTTGTAAAAACCACCTTTGGATAAAATTATTTGATTTTGATTCCTTTTTAACTGTTTAGACAATACATTTAAAATATTGATTGTCCACGATAAAAAGAACGTTTAAAGTAATATACTCACTGGTCCTGGTTGTTATTGTAGTGGTGGTGAGGTGAAAGCGTGCCGTAGTGCATGGGCGAGGGCGCCGGGGACTGGTAGGCGTTCCTCGAGCAGCCCTGCAGCACCATCTGCAGGTGGCTCTGCTGCATCCCGCAGTCCGAGCTCTGGCTCGAACCGCCGCCTCCACCTCCGCCGCCGCCACCGTTCAGATTTGCCAATCGACTGGCGCGAACGAAATATCTTTACATTAGCTCGCCGAACTTACGATTTATGTGGGCAAGTAAAACCCATTTAAAATAATTGATTTCAAATAACAAACATTTAATATTAAAACATAATATGATAGTATGTAGTAAATAAAAGACAGAGCAGTTTTTCAGTATTTTCTTGTGTTTGTCAACCGATTTTCTTTGATATTATGTTTGTTATTGACGAGTATTAGTAAAAAAAATTGGTTATTTCATTTTATTGTATTCTTAGTACAACCATTTTGTATGTAGATACAAACATACAATTAAAGAATATATAAGAGTAGTAAAAGTGTACGAAACAATAGAGAATAGAGAATCCAACAAATAGTTAAATTATTTTTTGCATTATTGTCAATAATATTATTACTGGTGTTATTATTTTTCCATGAAGCCCGCCTGGCTAGGTACCAACCTCTCGCTTGAGTCAATCGCCAGACAATACTTTTTATCTTTCTTTTCTTCCTTGGCCGGCAATGCATAAGACGTAAAATAGTCGCATAGGATGATAAGTGTATCGCTCGACGCGATACAATATAAATATCATTTCACTCAGTCTAGCCATTCAAAAGCTGGACAATACCTATGACAATTTTAAGAATACTAATGCAAAATAATGAATTTGAAGTGCTCATATCCTATCGGCTCATGTCAATTCTAAATGGTCGACAGAGTTAACCAACTGCGGGTGCGGTCGGTACCTTGACGGTTGTCCACTAGTAGCAAACATTTCTTGAGTTTCCGTGCTTCGGTAAATAGCAGTCGTCAAGCCATGTCGGAGGCTTTCGACCAGCATAAAATCTTCCGACGCTTGTGGTTGCCCATTAACCCCACCACCGATCGGTAATTCAGCAGCTTGGTGAAGCATGTTCTATACTTCCTCCATGATAATGAGGAATCCCTGCCCAGTAGTGGGTAATTAATGGGTTGGAAATCAATGCAAAATAAAAACTTACTGGGCCTGCGTCGTCAATATAGCCGTTAGAGTGCGTGGATGTTGCCTCTGCGAGACTTGCGGCGCGCGTTCCCTGGCCCCCGGGTGGATGGGGCCGTAGACGCGCAAGGTGGGGTTGGGCAGCGGCGGCGGCGTGGTCGGCGTGGGCTGCTGCCGCGCCAACAGTGACACCAGAATCTGATTCTTCTGGCACAACGGGCTCATGCCCGCGCTGCTGCTGGTCGCAACACTCGCGGCCGTCGTGGACGCGCCCGACGAAGCTACGGGCACTTGCAACGCGCTCGATGTCACCTAATCCGTAAAAAAATATTTTTATGCTACACCCGTTATTATTTACTTAAATCTAACGAATAATCCGAATGTACCTGGCTAAATAGTAAGTTGCAGTAAAAAATTACTAAGTTACGAAAGGACATGACGGGACAACATTGCAGCACTATGACTTATTCCAAGTGCTTTACTCAGGTCGTTCTCAGTGATAATTTTTAGATTCCAAACAGAGAACATTCTATTAAACACGTTTGCATATCAGATGGAAAAAAACTCAATCAAAAGCGGCCGAGATTGGAGTAGTGAATCCGTTTGCTTATGACATCGTACCTGTTGGTTTTCAGGCGTTGCCCTTTTAACGCTACTCGCCGACGAAGTCTTGGGTTCCTCAATCTTTCGTTTGACGCCCATTCGTTCGATGTAACTATCGCTGCCCTCTTGCGAGCGCCCGTTCCCCGACGGGCCGTTGCTCGACAGCAGCTGAGAGAGCACGGACGGAGTGCCGGCGTTGGGGGCGCCCCTTGACCCATCCGACGAATTTCTCCGAGCGTCTTCGCAATCTTCATCCGATTTGTCATTTAATATCTAAAACCGAGGATTACACCGATTCAGGCGTTTTATACGAATATATACATTTAACATCTCAACTACGTTAGATTACAGATTTCTATGTCAAGAAACTATTAATAAATAAATTATAGACTTTACTTTACTTTATAATATGATTAAATGTTGTGTGTATAGTATAGCAAAATTGTTTTTAAACAGAAATAGCCGGCAATCATAAACTACCAACTAAATAGTGTTTGTCTAATAGGTTTTCAATTAAGTTGGTTATAAATGACAAAAAAAATACTAAATAAATACTTTGACTTACCCCTAATAATACATCAGAATTCATATGATGACCGGATTGCTGCATGGAGTGTCCCGGGGACGGCTGGTGTGTCCCGTGATGCGAATGCGGCGTGTGCGGCGTGTGCGGCGCGTGCGGCGTATGCGGCGCGTGCGGCGTATGCGGCGTGTGCGGCGCATGTTGCGTATGCGGAGGATGTGACGCATGGGGCGGATGCGGCGCGTGTGACGGAGGCCGCGCGTGCGCCTGCGCCGAATGTAACGGAGACAGCGCCGCCGCTGGCGTGTGCGGCGTGTGGGGCGTGTGCGGCGTCAGTGGAGTGTGCGGCGTGTGCGGCGCCGATGTCTCGCTGCTCGTCGCCTCCTCGTCGTCTTGCTTCAGCAAGTTCTTCAATATGCGGTTGTTGGACACGTTCGAGGACGCCATTCCGTCGGACGTAGGCGTGCTCTTCTTACTTAGTAGCACGCGTAGCCGATTCGATTCCTCGGGAGCGACGGAGAGCGGAGGTCCTTCGCTTGAAGGCGTCGAGGGTGCGAACGGCGTCGAGGAGTCCTCCGACAAGCTCTCCTTCCGTTCTTTCGTATCCTTCTCTGACATCTCGCCCATTGTAAAGCTCTGAGCCCAGGGTTCGAGATCGAAATCGATCGAGAACGACGGTTCGCCGGGGCTTATCGAGGGACGGTACTGAGATTCGCACGAGGATGACTCTCCGTTCGCGACGGATGTCATCAGAGGGCCGCCGACGTCCGGCCTCGGTGCGTTCACTTCGAGAATGTCGACTTCGTCGTCACCGAGGATGGTGTGCGTCGACATAATAAAATCCGGTTCCCCCGAAGTCGATTGATTCGGGAAGAAGCGCGTATAAGCACTGACACGAATCCAAGATTTGTCAGCGGCGACACGCAACCGAAAGGGCTCACTGATGACGGGTGGCCCGGGCAATTGGACGGCCTCTTCCAGATGCGCGGTTATACGTTTACGATCACTACTTTCAACCAGGTCCAAATAACGAGTACCAACCAGGGATATAGAGTTTGAACAGTTTTCCAGACCACTCAAATCACAAGCTGAAACAATATGTACAATAAATATAACGACAATCTTAAGTAACATTAACTTTTATCTTTTTATTATATTAATACTAAAGTAGGCACGGAACATGGGTCGCTTTCTACTATAATCTATAAAAACAAATTAGCACATACTGCCACAGCTTCATCTATGTTGTTGCCTGCTAATCGAAAGGGGTGGGTAGAATCTCATACGTATGTAGTAGTAAGTCATTCATCCTTTGTCGTTATGACACGAATGGCTTTGTATTATGTATGAAAGGCATTAAGTGTCCACAGTGAAAGAGCACATGCACATACTTAGAATAGTAAAATTGCAATCCAATCTGAAGATTATATTATCGCATTGCTTGGAGGCAATGGCGGGAGGGCCGCCGTCGCTGGGCAGGAGTCCGGCCGACGCGTCGTCGCAGCGCCGGATGACGCACATGACGGAGCCGGCCTCCTCCGACGATGGGCCGCGTACCGGCGCAGCGTGAATTATTACATTCACTAATCTGTATAAATAACATTAAAAAAATCAACGCGTACAATTATAAGAAAGAGACGTATTTGAAATGATTACTTAATATACTTGCCAAACTTATTAACTTAAATATTCTGGCTAGCACAAGCAACTACCATATTGCTAATAGACCTTCATACACGCATATCATGAACTATGATATTTATTATAACGTTTATAGAGATACCTCTCCCTCACCCTACTGAATTCAGTACTGGAAATCATTAACAGTACCTAATTGTCAGTATTCACAGTACTGAGCTATTAAGTCCTTCAAAATGTGGTTAATAATTTCCTTCTGTGTCGGCAACATATTGGTGGTTGATCACATGATCGCTTTGTTCTGCTAACTTTATGGATAAAATAATTAACATAACTAATTTTTAATATCTAAATAGCATAGTATTAAAATAAAAAAAAACATAAGGATATATTATAGTGAGAAAACCAAGATGCAACCTTCCTAAAACAAATATGGCTTCAAGAAAAAAAAAGTTTGGCTTTCATTCTATGTTATATTAAAATAGACTAAAATATGATGAAGTATTTTGCAAAATTTAACCAAAACCAATAATTAATGTAATAGAGTTAGTACATCTTAAAACAAAAACAAGCATAAAACTTACCCGGCACCATCGGAATTCTTTAAAAGCAGGCGAGCGTATAAAGTGTGAAACTTATCGACTTCTCCTGAATTCCAGGCAAAATTCTTTATATGTCTCAATAGGGGCTTCAATTTTGCATGATCATTTGCATGCAAAAGTGAAAAAACAGATTTCTTGCGCAGTTCTGTTTTATCCACATAAATGAGATCCTTGATATTTTCGGTCACGCATACGACTTCACCTTTTGAGTTTATTTCCATTAAAATCAAACCCAAAAGTCCCGTGTAGTGCTTGAGCGCCTGTAAATAAAATAATCGATAAACAATTACATCACAATGTTAAGTTATGTTAAAGAGATGTGTAAAGTGTCTTGTGATTATAACCTCTATCAGTGATGTGACTTCGGAATACTGGAAGCCGGCTGAGAGCGCCTGCGACTGGGTGGAGGTCACTTCGCCGGCCTGCACGGGCGAGGAGCATCGAGCCAAGCGCAGGGGACAGTCCTCTGGGCAGTCACTTCGTCTCCGCAACACCTCCTGGATTTGGCGGGTGGTCTCCCGGACTATGCCGTTCTTGTCCGGCTGCCTCACTTCAGCAGGAGATGTCCTCAGGAGCTCCTCCAGCTGATTTATGACTGCGTTCTCCAGCTCCCGCCGCCGTTTTTCGTTGTGGCACTTGTTTCTGAAACATTAAGAGAAAATATACTGAGGTGACAATTGTAAAACTTCGACAAAATAACGAAAGTACTATAAATGTTCACATTCTACTCATAGTCGACTATGGTGCTCTATACTTTTTATAATTACCAACAAAATTAAGCTACAATATGGATACTGCATAGGTTAAATCTGACAGTAGTGGTTATCGAGGAATAAATTGTAAATGGAGTGAGGAGAGGATACAAAAGAGTTGAACATAGAAGATGTACAATAGAATACTGCTGACAAAAGCACTTCCATTAACATCGGAAACAAACACTCGTATCAATTAAAATAGGAAACAAATTATTACCAATCGGATCAACAGTTCTGTCGGATTTAGCCTAATACACATAATTTTCATGATTAAACAATATCTCTAAAAAACAGAATAATGATTTTATCGCAATCTTTACTAATGAATCAGTACATACTTCAAATAAGTAAGTAAGTATCTAATAAATAATAAATAGTATTTTTATTAAAAATCACCACTGACGTAATTTTGTTTTATACATAATGTTAAAATAGTAGGGTCTCTTTTTCTATTGTGTAAGCGTTGTGCAAGCGGAAATGGATTTTTGTATGTATATAATTTGCTGAGAATATATTAACATGCAGTAGTGTTTATATATATACTACGAACAAGCATCAAACTTCACATTTTCTTGTGCAACCAAATCCTATTACATTTTTAATCGCGTGCAAAAGCGTTTGTGGGTAATAAATTATAATAATGACTAATAAATACTAACAGAGAACGTAATTTATTCTAGCTTTACCACTATTATATATATTATGCAAAAAAATGCTTTCTAAAAAAAATTCGCTATTAAAGTTTTTTAAATGGTTTTATAGAAGTAGGTACCTGTTTAGAATTATAGGTTTCCAAGCAATCCATATTCTGTTCTGTTCATTTTACGTTCGACTGTGACAAATTCAAAAATCATAACAGTAATCAAATGTCCAAGAAATATTATTACGAGTATAATAAAATAAGTATTCCAATTGAAATATATTATTATTGATTATCAAGTGAATATCAAATACACAACAAAAAACATAAGCTTTTTTTGAAAGTTGCATAAAGATTATCAAATAACTATTAAAAACAATCGCTCCATAAACTCCTTAGAAAATCTAATCTAATAGCAGTGGCGGACTAACCCTGTCAGAGGCCCGAGGCGGCAAGTGAAGGCCCTTAGCGTAAAAAGATTTTTTTTATTTCACTTTTGATATATACCGCGGGCAGACTGAAGTAATTTTAATAAAAAAAAAATAAACTATCGGTACAGGCTATACTTATTTGTCTACGGGGGCCCCCAACCCGACTTCCTCTTAAGTGGATACTAAGTATGTTTTCAAAGGCTTATTTACTTTTTGATCCAGGGAATTTTCATCCATTTGAAGGCCCCCTAGGACCGGAGGCCCGGGGCGGACCGCCCCCTCCGTCCCCCCTAAGTCCGCCACTGTCTAATAGCTAGACTCCATCAAATTGCTCAGCTCCATTAGGCTAACAAATTAAATTTACCATAAAAATATACTGATCAACCAAACAAAGAACACACATGCCACTTGGTGATATTATCTAAGACTATAATTTATAAACATCATTAGTATGTTTGTAAATAATGTTTATGTTTAAAAAAATCCATTAGCTACTGCGTAAAAGTAGTAATTGTTGTATATGACATAAGAAATACTTTATTTTGCTATCGGTTGATCCTATAATTGAAATAAATAAATATAACATCCACTGGAACATTGGGTTTAAAATGAGGAATAGAGCGATATATTTGTTAAATTAAATCGCGGCGAACGTAATTGGTCATATAAATTGTAATCGAATGTCACTTTGACAAGCTCATTTGATTATCAATTATATTGCAAATAGGTATATAATCGAACTTTGCCCCTATTTAAACTATGTATGCAAAGAAAGAGCTAAGGTTTTTAATATTAATTTTAATAAAATAAAAATATTTATAAATCTGGATTAATTTATATTTATCCAGTTTTATAAATATTTTAGAGGTCTAAACTATGACTTACTAATTTCATAACATAGCACGGGGTTGGTAGTTTATTATAAGGAATAATCTAGTAGTTATTAAACGATATTTGATCCCATTTCACAAACTTAAAGTTAATATTGCTAAATTGAATATAATACTATATGGCAATCTAGTACAAGCAGCAAATACGTATAATAATAGTATTTTTAAGTATTATTATGTACTCGATTTTTCCCATTATGTCATATTCGCTGTCATATTCAATTAAAATAAATGCGATGGTAACTCTATCCGTCTGTTGTTATAATTAAACTATAGTTTTTCCTTAGGCTGTAAATAGGGGACTTCTTCTAAAAAATACATAATTATATTACAGAGATTAAAATTTTTGCAAATTGTTGTCAAAAATCTATTTATTGGCTTACGCAGGCTAAACCATAACAGAGGTGTCGAAAGAAGGTACTAGAGAATTGTAGTTCTTGATTAAAAACCTAATTAACTCCGGGTTATATTTCTATCTAACCATATCATCACCTAATTATATACTTATATCATTATGGACACTGAACATTATAAATACAAACAATTTTTTTTTCGTGTCGCCGTGACCATAATGCATGTAACCGGCACGAAATATTGGTATAACATACAAAAAATAATGAGAACCCGTTTACATTTAAAATGAATAAATATCTGACTTAAAATCCTAATTCTGAATGTGGTGTTTAGCGTTCTGTTAGATACCAGGTTTTTTTAAGTATTTCAACCAAGGGGGTAAATTAAGGAATGAAAGTTTAAATTGTATTTAAAAGTACTGATAATGTTTAATTCTTTTTTTTTTTTATTTATTTATCCATTCTCGTGCCACGAGTTGAGTGGTAATATAAACTGAAAGATTTTGAGTGAAAAGTTTTTTATACTAAAGAAATAAAATTTCGGACATCAACCCAAGCCATTGATAACACTTGTATTAAAAAAGGAAATAAATCCATTAACAAAAACAAAACAGTAAGGAATAAAAATGATTAAATATACACTTCATTTTACAACATAAAGTTATCTGCTAAACCCTATAATTTGAAGTATTGATTATAAAACTGTATACCAAAATATTAAGATAATAACAATTTAACAACTGAATCCAAGGTTAATCCTTCATTCGCATGAGGTACAACATTGCACAAAGCAACGCGCTAAAACATCGACTAAAATCTTAAATGGAGAATAAATTTATTAGAATTGTATTATGCCTTTAAATGCTATTGGGCAGTATAAAATAAAAAAGATTATATAATATATGACATAAAAATAAAACAAAGCTTTTCGAGATTCATACAATATTAATTACATAAATCGTAACAATACGATAAGGAAAATGCAATTGCCAAATAATGTCAATTAAAAAAAACTTATTAATGGATATCATCAATTAACTATTAATTTAACTTAGCCTTAAACAATAATTACGATTTACAAACAAGTTATATGCAAAGGAATTAAACATAGTCGTGCTAATCAATTTTGAATGGTAAAACCTGTTCTTGTTCTTTAATTATTTTGTGAATGGAGGTTTGCTTGAGAGGAAATAGAAATGCTTTTTGTTCTGAACCATATCCGGTTAAACAATGTCGACCCTTGCTAACAGATGTGCAAATTTCTCCTAAATTATGTATTTACATAAATGACAACATTTCATTTTGCCACATACACACATATATAATAAGACTTGATGTAAATTAATGATATCAATATATTTTCTTTTTCCACCGCTTAATGGTTTTCATTCACAATGTTTACTGTGAATTTGTTTTTTATTATAAATGGAAAATCGTTAAGTGACGTTATATATATGGCATATAATAATGTCATAATTTAACAATGCAGAAATAATTTATTCCTCCTTACATGTGACGTCACCAAACGTTTTTATACTTTATTTTTTCCTATGAAAATAGGTAGGCATTAAATGTGTTTCAACAGCTTATGACCGACTTAGCCGGTTTAAGGGTAACTGGTTCTTAATCAGTTTAGGTAATAATTTCTTATAATCTAACTTTTTGTATTAAAAAGGGAAAATCCGTTTACATATATATTTGATTAATTACACATGATTAAGGGTTCAATTAATAAAAAATATCAGAACATTCCAGACGTGAGCGAAACATTATTCCGCCATTTTCTTCTAACGATATTCTCAACTGAACACGTGTTTAAATATAACATGAAATACTTTAACACCTTAACGTATCCAGAAAAAATATCCGAATGAATTTTAAAGACTTTAGTAGGCTTAAGACATTTTTCTCTTGTAGAGGAGGCTATTGATATTTAAGTAGACAGCTTTCGGTTTGAATAAGGAAATTTAACGCGATTACTTTTCAAAATAATTAAGATTTTTTTTCTTGTACCTTTTTTCATGCATTCTTAGAAAACCTTAGGTATTTAGCGAACGATTGTACTAAGTATCATCCTTCTTCCAACTGTGACGAAGGTCTCTTGATAATATTCCTGGCTATTACTTTAAGGTCACGATTTTAGAGGACAGTGCAAATAGGCACTAAATATATATCATGTACTAAACTAAACATATATATTTAATATACTGAATATGTAATTAATTATTAGTAGTACAAATTTTTCTATTGAATCAATAACATAATAATTACACATCAGTTTAGCAGCAGAATATGGTTAAGCTTTATCCGAAATAAGAAATAAAGCTTTTGTATCGTTCTGTCGATGTAATTAGGATTTCTAAGAGTAATTTAAATTAATGACATGTGTTATTTGAATGGCCGTTTTACTAGTTGACGTGTAAACCGCACGAAATTAAATGGATATACATTATAATTGTCGAGAACGTGGTAGCATTAAATTGAATGCAATCAGAAGTTTTAAAGTAGTAGGCACAACACAGATACTTCATTTCATAAAATTAAAACAAATGATTTTGAACAAATTTCGACACCGTATTTACAATACAACTGACAAAAAAAATCACAACACCAATATGCCACAATTCCAATAAAAAGCGTTGATTTTCCTTTAGGTATAGATTTTGTACACTTTTGGAAGACAACACGTTATCTAAGGTTAATAGAATGTAACAGTGTGTCAAGACCTTCCTATACGTCACATTCTAGGCAATTACATAAATATGCCAATCGTTTGCAATTAAAACACAGTATGCAATAATATAAGTAAATGCATAGTAATATTTGTATTAGCTACTCTTTTTATATGCGTCAGTTGATATTTATAAATCATAAACTAGAAATACAAAATATTTTTCTCAAAATATATTTCTGTGTTGTATTTAATCAACTTCCTCAAGGGTGATTAGTGTTGTCCTATTTTAATAATTCATTCTTACACTAATGCAAGAGTGATATGAGTTGTAAAATGTTGCAGATATCGTGTGATAGCAAAATTATCAGACATTCCCGTTAGTGTAATTTCAACACAGAGGTATGTACACACCCTTTAAAAACATATAACAGGGTGAAACCAAATCAATAGTTATAATCAATCGGTTTAACCGGAACTCGTACGCGAGTCATGATTTGTATCAAAATTAAAACATTCACGATGTTATCAAACACAACATGCCGGCTTTTTGACAGTAACCTTATCTCGATTCGCTATAAGTACATTACTACATGGTCATATTAATTCAAGCTCTGGCCCTAAAGGGGGGGACATTTCAAGCATTCAGATTACATGTGCTAAAGACACTCGCCCCTGTTTGTGACGCATTGTGTCATATCCGCCGTGTTCAAGGCTAAGACGCGTTAATAATTAAAACCCTTCGTACCGAAATACTCGCAAGTGATAAAAGATCTACATTCGTAATGAATTCGAATTCATTACACCCCTCAAATTGGAAAAAGTGCCACGATTCCATTACCTACTTTAGAAACTAATATTATTACATATTATTTAGAAAATTAAGTTCCTCTCTGTAGGTAATTTACCTAATATTCACCATCAACATCATGTTGATTAGTATCGACATAATATTGAAATTATGAAGTTGTTTTACAATCTCCATGAACGTTTTTAAATATCTCGAAGCACATGATACGTACATTTGAGATTGTGGCTTATTGTCTGACTTTTTTCTTATCTTCGTTACCGGCGATGTCACGCTCATCTTGCCATGCGTCCACCTCCATGTGTCTCCCAGTTGGAGGTCACAGGATTCAGCTCTACAGAAGCAGCAAAGAAATTGACTATGTTAAAAAATATTCAATTATGATGTATGGTGATTTATGCACAATGTTGGAGACGAGTCAATTAATCTCCTTATCCACCGGAAGCTATTGAGTCATTCATAATTTTTAAAGAATTAAGTAACCTACTTATTCAATAATATAAGCTAATCATCCAACAATTTTCTTGTGAATGAATTGAAACTGATAATGACAGCTTTTATTTACGAATAGGTACCATGTTTATTATTAGTTAGGTAAGATACCTATATAAGTCTAGTCTAGACATAACCCCGGTCGGCGCTCACATACCTACCTATTTATTATTGTGTAAATTAATGTATGACTCATGTACTATTAACTTACTGCGATACGTATATTAATCGAATCTTTATTTGTCTACAAACGAGTACTTTAAGGTTAGTTATCAAAAATAACTTGAATATATATCAAAAAATAGAATTATGTTCTCATAGACGTTACTCATATTGAATGACAAGTACAGAATAGTTTGATCCTTTGCGAAAGAGGGACAAAGATAGCAGTTATAACGACGCCTACCGAGGAGGCCCACAACGCAACTTCACTGCGACGGGCAGCGGGCGGTGGCCGGCCGCACAACCTTGAAATAATAATGTTCGGCAAAACAACGTGCCATAAGCGCGACCACAAAATACTACAGGTCGCCAAATTTGTGGGCTTTAGCTAGTTTAACATGGCCTTTGTTTATCACACAAATATTTCGTACTTTAAAACATGTTATTTTATTAAACAAGAGCAACATACACTAAACGAACACACATTTCACGATTTTTCCAAAATAATTTTATATCAGTGGTATATATGTATGTATATATGCGTAGGTAAACAAATACTGGCTACATATTTTTTCACCTGCGATTTAAATTTTGATAAAGAACAGATATATAATAATGACGTGTAGATAAAAAACGAAGTGTTTTTTTTAACTACTGGATACGTATAATTGACAATAAACGTTAATTCACAGGTTGCGACAAAATATGGCAATTTTCATCTGCCCTCAAAAAAAGAAGTACATAGTGAAATCACGGCTTTTGTTTTTTTTATATTTTATGAATAAATAACATTTTAAACCATCTAGACTTACTTGTCAGTTCTCATGTTAAGAAGATTGGTATACATACCCAGTACAGTAGAAAATATGTTTATTTGTGGGGGATTCGGGGTGTGTTTGTAGG
>DWJN01003888.1:0-13030 GCA_018248895.1 Carystus phorcus
GATAGTGGTCAAGCATTAACTTAAATAGTGTAAAAAAAGTTAATAGAGAATAATAATTACAAATTGATGCAGGTGAAATTGAGTACAGGACCAGAATATTCTGAGATATTTATGTAAATTATCTCGCTATGCACATATATGTAGATTTTTTTATAAATTCACTAAATCTTTATGTGACCAGTGGCAGCATTGTGTTGTTGCAATTGTTTTCGACTATTTTATACTTTCTTTATACTTAACTTGTTTATTTATATGCTTTGTCACGAAGCCTAAATCGCTTAACTAAATACTGAGTAGTCGTTAGCTGCCTAATAACCTAGGAAGTGTCTACTTCTCGGAAATTCACCGGTGTCCGTGCGAGCAAATTGACCGGGTCACAATTTCCTGGTTACAGCTTTAAACAGCCTGCACTGCTTTAACTTAACTTTTTAACTTAAGCGATATAGATAAGTTAATATGTTGCTGTAACAGTTGTAGGGCCTATAAAATTGAAGGGAATAAATTATAAACATGTCTAGTCGTATGTAGATATTTTTGTTAAACTCCTTTAAGTTTTTCAATTCAGATTCTGCGACAGATATTTACGTAAATATATTTATTTTTAGTTATTTTCAGTTATATGTATATCGCTTATTTTTCTTGCTAAATATACTAAAGTTAGTTCAAGATTTTTAGAATGATCCGTTTATACTCCTTAAAAGGTAACAAAACGAAATCATCAGGATATTTATAAACAACCTAGATTTTTTTTAAAACAATGCACTTAAGACTGTTTACAATAACCTGTCTATCCGTAACCTCGAAGTTAGTAATAACAGTATATTACATCAATGTTGTGAATTTTGACAGTTGACAAGTAACTTAAGTATAATAAATACATAGAATATTGAAGAACTCTTGCTAATTGGTTTTTAAGAAGTAAAAAAGCCTATTAAGATCATATAGTAACTTATTGAAGTGTTACCTTCCATAAAATTCTAAATGATAATATAACTGTTGAACAAAGTCTGCCAGCTCAATTATTTATTAAATAAAATGTTTACTTACGCGACGACAAATAAAACAAAAACTGAATAATACCGCTCTTCAATTGTGAACGGTTACACAAACTGAAGAGCGCTTTTACGTCATCGTTCGTGGCTATTATAAAAACATGTGGTTTTTACTCCTATTGTACGTTGTAAAAGCAAATTTTTACTACCTATTACAAAAGCAGCCAATGACCAAATAACTACATAGTGTCTAAGTCGAATGTAAGTATTCAAATAATGGTCTTAGGAAGTATTTAAATAGTTCTAAATGCTGCTGAGGGAAGGTATGGATTGATGATCAAGGAATCAAGCATCGATCGAGATACAAGTTTCAATATATTGTGCTGTCAAAAAACAACCAAGCCTACCTTCATATCTTCGCTCCAGAATTTTAGAGCGACATCTGTGGGATACGAATGTTATCCAGTTATATCTCGTGGTCTCATAGACAGGTGTGGTTACCGATAGGATATTTTGCGTAAGGAAATCTAACAATGATGAAAATATTAGCTCTATCATACGTTTTGATTCCAACTGAAAAAGACTATTGCAGAAGTAATAAAAATTACGTAAAATACCTTTAGAGATGAAAACCTCGCATAATAGAGTGATACACGGCTTCAGCAAGGAGAGTTCCATCCGAAGTATGGTCTTGTAAATTAGTCCAAGTCAAAGGATTGTTCTTTGGCATAATGAACATATCTATACATCTTAAGCGATCACAAACTGGCTTGATTTGACGTGTAACTTTCCATAACCTTAAACAACAACAAAGTTGCATAAAGCACTTTGATTCGAGACGGAATTAGCGTGACCTCCGCACTTTAGACGCAATACATAGAAGTGCCCTTCCACCTGTTCTACGTCATAGATAAAAATAGAAGTTCAATAACGGTTTTATATAACCTCAAATGACCCAAGATGTTGAGAGTTATCATCTGGCTACCATCACCATATCAGCTATCAGCCAGGAGTATGGTACACTCTTTTGATTAACGAAAGAGGTAACAGTTTAAAGTTTTTATTGGAATTATCGGAGCTCTTACATTTACTTTAAACACAAAGATAGTTAATCCTGACTTCCTTTTATCAAACGCTAAATATAAATAACGTATTTGATCATCACGTTGGGCTACTGGCATCAAGCTACTTTTTGTACGTGACCTGTCCATTCACGTAGGGGACCTAAACAAGATCAAGCAATCAAGGAAGTTGTCGTCCATAAGTTAGATCATAAACCCAGATGGCCTTATTACAAAAAGTGGACTAGCAAAGTACCGATTTAAACTTCTATTAGAGCAAGTAAAATAAACCTTGGCTTAAAGTATAGTATGAAAGATAAACCTATACTTGATAATCGTGGCTTAGACCTTATTTTGTAATAAGGGGGATAAGGTTTAAAATTTTCTGTTTGATTATAAACTTCGTGTAAAACCGAAATGGAAGGTAACATTAACAGTGATAGGGGTTCCACCTGCATGTAAGTAAGGATCGGTATAAATTATAATGGTATATATATAAAATAAAGTTATATAAAAAAGTAACTACATAAAGTTTTAAAATTGTGAATACCCGTTTTCATCTATATACATAGTAACATTTTAACTGATCGCCGATATGGCTAATATATTTAAAAATTTATAATGGGGAGCCTTTATATACATAATATAACCCAAAACAATGTTTTTTATTTTGTCCGTTTTCCTGTATGTTTGTCCACGCTAGTCTCAGAAACGGCTTATCCCATTTGAATGCAATTTTCAGTATTATATTGCGATGGGTTTACTTAATATTTAGTGTTTTTTCATTTGAATTGTTTAACAAATGAACAAGTTATGTTAACAAATGTGAATAATTTCTTGATTGTTTGCCGAAATGAAGTAGACCGGGTCACCTAGTTGTAAATATAAAGATAGCAATTATAAGATTATTATGTATCTTTGGTCGATTGTGTTGCTTTTCAAAAGTGAATAAGCATTGTTGTGTACGCTAAACTAGTATAAGTAGTATGTAAGATTCTCATATAAGTGAATGTACTATTCTTCATGAGAATAAAGTTTCTTAAACCTCAGAATTGTAGAACAGATTCTACATTCGTTTATTTTTACAAATAAATCAAAGGCACGCAATTATCATTTCATTGAAATAAGTTTAACACAGGATATTACCAACCAAACAAATAGTTATTTTACATTTGATTGGCAACATTGGCCATTATGTCATGTACGTATACGTGGTAATAAAACCTATCGTTATATATGTCAGTGTTTTTAATTAAATTAAATTACAACAATTACTAAAAACATACAGCCCATACAAGGAAGTCAACATAGGATAATGTAAATGTAGTTGTACTACAAGTAGGGTTGCCATCTGTATTATAATATATAGTATTGTACTGTATGTCGGTACTACGTACTTTAAACTGTTAAAGAAATATAAAGTACGCGAAAATACTATCTTTCAGTACAGTAGATGAATAGACCAATGTTTATATTATGCAACATTAAAAGTAATAACATATTTTTTTTTTTATATAAAAAATACATACTCTAATTTTAATTCTTTTCTACTAAAATAATAATTATATGTTTTAAGCGTACTATATTTTTTATACCTTTTTTTAGAAAATACTATATTCAGTTGAAACAAATTTTGGCAACCCTAACTACAGGGCACTTTGTTTCTAATAATAAGGAGAGTTGGGTGACTGGAACGCGCTAGTCCAGTATGCCTTTATAAAGAGCTTATTGCTTAGTGGACAACTCCAGGTTGGAAGGCTTTTAGGCTTTATATAACGTAGATTGAGTTATAAAAAGAGTTGCGTAGTCTTAAAATGCACTAAAATTTAAATTTTCACCGAACAAAACTGTGTATACTGCATTTTTCTGTTTATTTCATCTAGTTATTGATTTTGAACCTTGTTGCTTTGGTATAAGGTTTAAAATGCCCGCGTGTCCTTTACTGTTTGTTTTGAATGCCGTCCAAGTATTCTCGAATACGTTCGCGATGACCGTTGATAAACAAGAAGAGGTTGGGGTAATGGGTTTTGATACGAGATATTGTTAAGTGCTTCGTCCACGATAGACTTTGAGTGATATTAGAAATGTAGCAAGTTACAGATTTAAAATGAAAAAAATAAAGTAAAATGTAAATCAATTCTAAAAATCAGGAAAATTTCATGTTATTTGTATGTTAATAAAATTGCTAACTGTAGGAACTGAGACTACTTGTTAAAAATATTTTTATTAATATTTATTACGTTTTGAATAAATAACCAATAGCTATAGATGTCAGAATCTCTTATGTACTGTTTATATTAATTATTTATAATAATTAACAATTTTGTGGATGTAACGATAGTAGGTGCCGCCTGGTTAGGTACCACTGTAGTGATTGCGAGCACAGTGTTGCATGTGGTTTTGCGGTCTTTCCTCATTCTTTTATGTCAGCAATGCAACGGTATTGCTTTTGGTGTTACTGATATTGACGGACGACAGTGACCACTTACTATCAGATGGCTTGTCCGTTTTTTTCTGTAACCTATAAAATTTCTTGTTAATTTCAAAAACATACGTGATGTAATTTTTTTTAATTTAACATTTTATTTTCAATCTTTTAGATTAGTCTCCCGTGGATGAATCGCCTTACATAGGTTACGTTCCTATAAATCTGATGTTCGTATATATTTTTTATACTAATATTTCGTTTTAAGTGCTTGGTTCTGAACTGTCGTCGTTAAATAAACTACTTTATAGTAAAAATAAATGCAGAGGCTTATTAATAAAGCAGTGTGACTGTCCCGCATATTAAATCCTGTAATTTTTAATATTTTTAAGTAGTTTATCCGAAACGGCTCCAACGATTTTGACGATTTTTGTATTTAGATGTTCCTTTACTATTCGAATTTATCTAGGAAAGGGCCATCTTCGTGATAATCCAATTTCACATTGAAAAATGCATTTAGATTTTATGAATCGTTGTCATCGAAACAAATTTATACTTATAAAAGTAGGTTACATTTTGGTCAGGTTAGTACAGAAAAATGATCAACCGAGCGAAGCTCGTTCGCTCGCTGGTTTAAATTGAAATTATATTGATTCTAGAAGAGTTCTGTATTCTAGAAGAGAAATGCGTGGATGTTATGTTACGAAGCCTTTATTCTAGCGAGACCACGTATAGAAGAATTTAGATAGCTGAAGTATGACAAGGGCCTTACATTCGAAGAACAAATGGTGTATTATCGCTTCGAATTTTATCGTATTCGATATAATCGATATAGTCAGTCAGTGAGTCGTTGATCGATAAAGTGCATTGTGCCACCTCTATTTATAGAACACACTGACACGATCGGTGATTGCATCTAGGTTATAGATAAGGTTCGTGATAGGTTCCGGTAAATATGATACTTGTTATACCTTTATTATAAAGTAATTTTTATTTATTTATGTATCATACTGAAGTATAGAAATGAAGACAGCTCAACGTTAAAAGTATATTCTGCCAATCAACCAGGTGAAAAGAAAACAATGGCAAAATAATGGCTTTCTCAATGAATAATTTAATTATTTTCAATAGTAAACGCCGACTTAAATAGTTCGGTTTTCAAAGTCACACGCATTAAATGAATGCGTATTATTAGGGATAACTCAAAAACTACGTTTCAGATGTCCCTCAAATCGATAAATATTATTAATGTGAGATGTATTTAACTAACACATATTTATATTACATTATGACAAAGCCCTGACTACCTTGTTACCCGACAGAATTATTCCGGTTATCATATACCCGTATCTGACAACCCTAGTCCCGGCTCAATATATTATTTGACTCGGCTTCAAAGTACGCAATAAAATAGAAAATAAGAGTAGGTACGGCACTAAACATTTTTCTGTCTTTATATTTAGTGTGCGCGTGGGTAGATTCAGAATTGCCACGTTATACTATACGTTGGGGAAGGTTAGGTGTAAACGCGATTAAATATCAAATACATTTTGGCATCGCTCAGAACCCACATGACACATATTCTTAAATACGTCGAATATTTTTGCATATCTGTAGCGTTAATAGGAGTAGATACTTAAAAAATAATTTGTGTGTAATTGTGTGTATCTGTATAGGCTTTACTTTTATACATTTTTTTTAAATTCATATAAAGTTAATTAGTTTTGGTATCGATAGAATTTTATTTAAAAAAGGACTCGAAGGACCAAAAATATAAAAGTGTTATACTCAAAAGTAGAAATTATTTTTGTTGGCGCTCGTTGGTTTAAGCATATTACTGATAATGTTTTAATAATGATAGTAGGTATTTATGTACTTGGGTAGAATGATGTATTTTCCTAGGCATTATATCTATCCCCGTGCTTCTGCGATAATTTATTTACACGTACACAATTATGATTCTATTGGTATTACATGGGCGTTACGTGAGTAATAGAGAAAGATATTGACGGTGTGTTTCCGATGTGTTGCAGTCGCAATGCTCGTCGCAGGAGCGGCTGCTGGCAGCGCAGGCGGCGTGCGAGCCCCCGCCCCGCGCGCCCTGCCCCCACTGCCACCAGCATCAGAACTCGCTCAAGTAACTATTATCATTTTTACTTGTTATAAGTTAATGCTTCACTACTAACCAATCTGATGGTAAGCAGTGATGTAGTCTTGGATGGTAAAGCACACTGACACGCCTATTCATTGTTGTCTGAAGACACCTATGTATATCGTACCATCGCGGTACGCATAATTAATGATAGAGAACAGCGTGTTATTGCATGTTAAATGATGTTTACTACGAAGGGATAGATACCCGCTTTGAAAAGGGGACGTAGGAATTCGTCTATTTAGTTCGCCAGTAGATGGTGTTATATATTTATTATTATTATTATGTATCTCTACCTTAACGTTTCATGGGACCAAGTTGTAAATGGAGTTGGTAATTTGGAAGGCTTGCGTGGGGACACTATTATTATTACTAGAGACCTGTCAGCGGTCGACATTCATCCGTAATACATGTGTCAAAGTGTTACTTCACATTGACAATATAAACGTAAACAATTAATGTGCCATATCTTTATTACGCCAAAGTTTTTGCTTCACGTATTAACATATACATTACCACGATGTATTTAATTTAAATTTGCAGTAGTTCGCAAGGCAGCGGTATGAACTGGGCGTCGTTGTCGGACAGCGGCGGTAGCGGGCACGCGGCGCGCGCGCCCTCGCCTTCCCCCCGCGCTCTGCCGCGACGCGTGCGCAGCCGGAGCTTGAGGTACGTACGCACTTCATTGCTATTTTATATTAAACTAGCTGACCCCAACAAACGTTTTGCCATATAAATTATTATTTTCAAACTATTTTTATAAATATAAAAATGGTTATAGTGGGTTACCCTTAAAAGCTAGACATATGTCGCCGCGGACTTTTATTTAGAACTTTTAGAGAGGAAAAATTTTGTAATATATGATTTTTCAGTAACTTTGTCCGTTTGCTTAGCGCACGCATGGAAAGCTCAAAATTTTGCCGTTTTCGCAATATTTTTTATTGCTGTCCTCTCCTATTCATCTTAGTAGGATTTTATATATCCTATAGCCTTCCTCCATAAATGGACTATCTTACACTAAAAGAATTTTTCAAATCAGTCCAGTACTTCCTGAGATTAGCGCGTTCAAACAACCAAGCAATCAATCAATCAAAGAAACAGACTCTTCATCTTTATATTATTAGTATAGATTTATCTTTTTACATGGAACTTGTACGGGCTAGTGCCGTATTGTTAGTTTTAACTTGAGCATTTGTCAGCAGTTTTGGGTACCGCATGTGGAAATCTTACAGCAATTAAAATCAGTACATAATCGACCGTTGCCCGCGTTGCGTGTACACTAGCAAGCGAATCATTTTAATAAGCATTTTCTATAGAACTCTCCCTTGTTTTAACAGTATAACTCCTATGTTCTTCATATAAGATGGTGAGGTTTTTTGTTGCCCGGCTAACTTTCAACCTCCTTTTATATTACTGATGTTCACGTATAACATGGATCTTTCTTCATCAGCTATTTTAGTCGAAATTAGTCTCACACAAATGTGTACTGTAAACAAATGCGATTTGCTGTTGCTTCATATATCAATAACGTCTGTCGCTTGTCGCTATCAGCGTAATCTCACCTTAAAAATATGGTTGTATTACTGGTATAATGGTGGTAAATGATCGTAACGAGGGTGGTATAACCGTCGTAATACCGCAGTTCGCCGTCTCGGTCGCCGGGTGGCGCTGGTGCGGAGGGGGCGCGCGACGACGCGGTCTCGGCTATGTCGTCATTGTTCGCCGCGCGGTTCCCGGCCGCGCAACGTGCGATGGACGACAAGTGAGTCGGTTGTACTACGTTACTACGGTATAGGCTGTTGCCGAAATTTGCTATCAGATGGCGCTACTAGAGTTTGAGTTAATGTGTTGTGGGACATTCGTTTTCGTTAAGAACCGTGTTTTTTATTTATTTATTTGTGACGCCTATAATCGATTTCATATTTTACAAGATTGTATTAAAGGAGGTTTTTGTAGTGCGGTTTAATATAAAAATATAGGAAATCAAATATTTGAAACAAAAGGACAACAACTGAACAAGCAATCGGTATATAGATACATTAAAAAATAAAATAAATAACATACATAAGACTGTGGATATATGTACATTTAAGTTCTGAACATTTCAAATTCAAATCTCAAACTCTAGTAGCGCCATGTATTCTGGACTTTGCGCCACCTACGCCGTTTAGCGACAGTCAGTCGCGTGGAGGCGTGGTTCTGTGTTTAAGAACATAAGGTGTGAGAGAGGCAGTCTTTTCTATAGAGGCCGCTGGTCTCTACTGCCCAGTTTGTGTCGATATAGTGATCATTATAGTAAGATGTTTATCCACCTGGCTAATAGATGGTATTACTACTAAAATTTAAAATCCTAGCCTTTAATTGCTATTAAAATAGACTGTTATAAATATTTACGTAGCTTGTGACAAAAAAAATCTGCACTAAATTAAGAGTTTAATATTATTAAAAACGTTTTCAGATTACGGGCACTCATTGAAGAACTGACTGAATTAGATAAGAAACCTGATCGTCCACCGATAGAGCGATTTGTGCAGAGACAGGTGAGATTATATTACCGTACCAGGTGTGAATAAGGTGATAAGTCGACTTGCATACATATACATTGCATGCATATACATTAGTATTGTTTAATTCATAGTAATATGAAAGCTCAAAGCAAATGAATACACATTCAGATGAAAAAGTATTTATTAACATAAAACAGAATTTACCAATAAAATTTAAACTTAAAAATGGCTGTCCTGAAAAATGTGTATTTTCGATTTGTCAAGTTATTCATGCCTGGTACGGGTTTAAGTAGCAAAATCTATTAAAGCGGAAAAAATATTTCGACCATTACTCCTTGCGTAATAAATGTGTTTTTCCTCATTATTATGTAGTGTTGAATTTCTCATATGAGTAATATGTACATATATTTGTTGTCCTAATTTTTTCAGTTGGGTTTTTTAGTTGAGGAAATTAATTACTTGTATATTATAACTACTAGTACAATATCTCGATATTTTTTTTTGTGTACACACACTTTAGGCGCACGTCATATTTAATTACTTTAGATGTATCTTATTTTGTACCCTAATATTATGTAACGATTCTCTCGAATAAAAATATTTCATTATTCATACTAAAAAAGCTAATGAGTTTCTATAATGAGGTCGTGACGGGCAGGTTTTGTTCAACAATTGGACTTCCGATGGATGGATGGTGAAGATCGAAGATATAGATTTATTCCATTCCAAAATAAGTACAGTGATACGATGTATCTCTGCCGAACTGTACAACAGTTTGTCGGCAATAGTCTTCGTGGACACGAACGTGCACGTACTTACTTAAATTTAAATATAAACTAGCAGACCCGGCCACGCGTTGCTGTAACTAAGATTTACATACTCAATTTAGCTGACTGCCTTACACAGCCATCTGTTAGAATCTTATGGAACTAATTCTTTGTATGATATTAAACAAATAATTTGCAATATAATAATAATGCGACTATAAATTAAGATGTAAGCTATCCTATCTTTCAAGTTGGATCAAACTGCACACGGTGTACAAAATTTTAAATTTACTAAGTTAATGCGTCCACCATCTTAGATATCCTCACCACTTACCACCGCGTGGAGTTGATGTCAAGCATTAACTTGTAATAAATAAATAAAGAAAAAAGCGGTTAAGTAGTTTAAGAGTCCATCGCGGACGAACACGTAATTTGTATATTAAGATTTACTTTAAATAAATAAATAAATAACGCCACACACTCATAGCCCCACACTAGGATACCCAGTGTCGTGGGTGTCATGGATAACACAGGAACACAATTACAAACACACCCAGACCGAGAACAGAAATTTAAACTCATCATTCAAATTTCGCCGTCGCTGGGAATCGAACCCAGGACCCTTCGAACGGCGGTCTGGCGTGGTAACCATTACTTTAGATCATTGTTATTATCTCAGGTGTTGGAAATGGCTCGCGACTGTCTCCACAAGTCCGAGTCGAAGCAGGTCACCAGCACTTACTTCTATGACATGGCTGACAGTTTGGACCGGCTTCTGGCAGAGGTGATCTTCTTATATTATCTTACATTCTATTTTTTTATTGTACTATCTTTAACCAATCTCTGTACATTCTGAAGGTTCACTGTTATAGAATGCTATTTAGCCATTGTACCTCTTCATAGCTTAGTGTTTGGGCGTCATAGTAAGTGACCAAAAGAAAAGTATTTATTTTTTTACTACTTGTGCGTATCTTTGCGTAGATACCTAAAATCTGTTAGGTGTTTATAGCATAGATATGTTGATAAAATGATAAGGTTAACTGGATATACTTAGCTAATGTATGTATGCCAAAAAATATTATTTCCTCAAATTTAAAAATCAACAGTCGGGTCATATAAGACGTAGGTGCTTTTCACCATGTACATACGAATTTCACTTTACCAAAGAATTTGGTAAACTAAACGATTTTGGGAGTCAAGTTTGTCAGTTTGTTAAAATTAATAATGTTGTTAAAGATGTTCGTAGGCATTCGTACCATTAGTGTGATTAGTAATTTAGTTTAATAAAAAAAATTTAAGGCGTTTTTACAATTTTTTTATGTAATTAGTGGACAAACCAGCAGACTAGTTACATGCGGGGTAGGTGATCATCTTTGTGCATCGCCACCAGCAATACAAAGACATTACCGATCACTGAGAAAGGAGAGAAGGAAAGGAATTTCAATCATCATAACATGTTTTATTATCTATACAATTATTATTAATGAATGAATGACGTTATGTTGCAGACTCGCGAGAAGTCAGCGGAGGCGGGCGCGCAGGTGGCGCCACTGGTCACTCGGCTGACGTTGGCGATGGCGCGGCCGGCGCGCTTACTGGAGTGTCTCGAGTTCGACCCCGAGCGGTTCTATCGGCTGCTGGAGGCCGCCGAGGGACACGCGAGACATCTGCAGGTGAGTGGGTGGCGATGGTTTAGAACTGACGTTTGAGATTTCTTTTATTCTTAACGTAATTGCGTATTTGTTTCGTCTTTATTGAAGTGAAAAACAACTGGTTTATATTCTTCATGTCCAGTCGTGTAAATGAACGAAATTATTAAAAAAAGAATGATTAAATTTACACAAAAAATATCTTGCACACAATGGCCAGTTATTGCGAGTGTAAAAATTGGTCAGAAATTCACATTTAAAAACATTTTCTTTATTTAACATTAGATTTTATTATACACACCATTATATACATACATATATACAATCACCTTTGGGGTAGTCAGAGACCACTTCCATTCGCTACGATTCTGACATACTTCTCTCGCTTCATCAACTTTCATCACTCTTTTCATACATGCTCGCCGGTTTAGGAAGCTTTCATTCACCTGACCTTTCTTCAGGACGTCTTAGTCTTTTTATTTCTTATTGATCGATTCCAGTTTTATTATGCACACTAATATTATAAAGAGGAAAACTTTGCTTGTTTGTTTGGTTGTCATGAATAGGCTAAAAACTGCTAGACCGATTTTAAAAATTCTTTCACCATTCGAAAGTTACGTTATCCACGAGTAACATAGGCTATATTTTATTTTGGAATAAAACAGGGTTCTGTAAGATATTTGGGTTTTTTGGACACAAGGTGTAAAAAATCATCTATACTAATAATATAAAGCTGAAGAGTTTATTTGTTTGATTGTTTGAACGCGCTTATCTTAAGAACTGCTGGACCTATTTGAAAAATTCTTTTAGTGTATCATAGTCAATTTATCGAGGAAGGCTATACCAACACGCTAAGATCAATAAGAGAGGAGCAGCAATAAAACATATTGCGAAAACGGAAATTATTTATATGGCAATACAACGTTTGCTCAGTTTGCTGGCTCACCTAGTATAGATAACAGTAGTAGACGGAAGAAGCATTGAGCGTCAGCAAAATTACGGGTTAAACAGCGACAATCATATTACAGACAGAGGCCGGGAGGAGGAATCAAATGCATTTATCGGGGTGGAGTGCACAAGTAATGGATTGGTCACAGTAATTACCGCATCGGGTTTTAATGTCCGCGCCGCATTGCGGTGTGCTGTCGGAGTTTTATATCGTCTTAAACGTAACGTCTTATAAAAATCTTGAAGCACACGTTTAAAAATTTTATGCTGATTAAAACATTAGACTTTTTTATATTAGAAAAGTAACAACAATGTTACGATGTAATGATTTCGCTAACTACTGCACTTTTATGTATAACGAGAACAATTATATGTATTTTTTTTCTTTTTTAATTTTGTATTGATTGTATTTACTTGTGTCATAATAATAAGGCTGTATTAATTCTAAGTACTTGATTCGATTTTGCAGTATGCTATTTAAATCGTCACGTAACACGTCACGCCGCTCACGGGTCTACTTGTGACTGAC
>DWJN01003889.1:0-13030 GCA_018248895.1 Carystus phorcus
TTAAAATTGCCAATAAA
This sequence comes from Carystus phorcus, assembly GCA_018248895.1. Lineage (NCBI taxonomy): Eukaryota > Metazoa > Arthropoda > Insecta > Lepidoptera > Hesperiidae > Carystus > Carystus phorcus. Next base: position 18 of record DWJN01003889.1, read on the forward strand.
TATCATTAATCATTTTTAACATTAAAATATATATATTAATTTTCCAAAAATCATTACATTATCACTAATAGCTTCATTAAATTAAACAGAGATACTGAATAGCTACGGATAAATGTTTATTTATTTAGTCTTTATTTATGTGTTCTATAGGATACATTTTGGAGAGTGTGCGCAGGAATTACATGATTTAATTCCCTATCTTTTCTACCACCAAACGAATCGATGCAAGACGGTATCCATTCCTTCGTAGTTAACATCCCTCCAGCACGAATATCACGCTTTTCTTCGTCATTTATTATGCATAGCGAGAACTTCAGTGTTCCCTTTATAAGTCTTCAAGACAAGAGTGAATAGGCTTCTTCTAAGTAATGCGCTTTACCATCCTAACCTACATCTCTGCTTACCATCAGGTAAGGTTTTGGCCACAATCTTTTTATTTACTTATAATTAAAAACTGGTTTAAGACGAAACAGTTGCACCCCTTTTTTTCCTGTGTTTATCTACATTTTTTTATTGCTAGCTGATGGTGAACTTTAGTATCAGTAAGTATTTTTATCTCGATATATAATGGCATGAAACAATCTTGTATTGCAAGTTCGTACAAAGAAAAGTGTATCATCTAAAATATACGACAAGTGGATGTAAATTTCCTTTCAATGATATTCGAATTTTGACAGGCATAATAAGCCTTGTTGTAGTCATTTCCAACTTAAACTAATAATTATATATTTTTATATCAATCTCTGTTTGTGTGCATATCAATTAACTTCTAAACAGCTGGACCGATTGTGATGAAAGTTAAGTGTTTAAGTGGATACGAGAATAGTTTAGATTCACAGGTCGATCTGATAGAAAATGACTTTTTTATTTCTTTTTATCTATTGAATATGATAAACTTGAAAATAATTAGTTTATACCCTTTAGCGTTTCAGTGTAGAAGTATGTAGAACAATTAACTACTTTCCTAATTCCTACAAATCGGCAATACATTAAAATTCATAATGAATATGCAAAATTGGAATCTTTGGACCGGCTGCCGTATTTTAATGTGACCTTAGGTTACAAACTTGTACATTCAATGAAGAAAATTGTTTTATGTAAGACTTACGTCAATAGTACTATAATGTGTACCTCTTAACTATTAAGTAATCAATTTCAAATGAAGATAAATAAGTATCTCGGGTGGTAGTAAGTAGGTAAACGTACATTATTGCTTATTTTTCTTTATACCTACCACATTGTTGTCAAAAACTATAGTGCTTTATATTTAGGTCTGTTGGCAGTACCTACCTACGATATTTTATCTGCATGGCTAGATACCTCCTAAAATCGAATGTGAAGTGTTTCTTATGACTAATTCCTGCGTCTGAGAGTACAATTAATGCTGCAATACGGTTTTATAGCTGTTAATAAGCTACGGTGACTATGTACAATCGGATGCCCCATATGCTCCCCATTTCGTAAATAAAAAACATATTCTTAATTTCTTTGTGAAATATTTAATAGACAATAACCATGTACTCTATTGAGTCAGCTTTGGCATTAGGCCCAAATCAGCAATGTCAACCTGACAATAACATTCTGATAAACAATTATATTTTTTGAGTATTTTTATTGTTTCAAAATGCGGAAAAACAATGTGGATTTACCGAACATTTCGCATTCTAAAAAAATCACGCTATCTTTTTTTGTTTTCATACTCCTGTGTTTTTTTATACATTTGTTGTTTTTACAATATTTCTACTACTTTGCCGATGATTTTAATGTTATTATGTCTCTCTCGAGAAGAAAGAACATGCTTGAACAATATCCAAATGACTCCAAATTCATTCTTGTCTGGAACAAATATAATAATATTTTAAAGAGATTCGGAATAAATAATGGTTTGCTAAATTGTTCATCAAGCGACTGTGTCTTTACAGATGACAAGAATCTGCTATACGATTACATACGTTACGACGGCATAATATTTAATGAATTCATACTTAATTCCCTTGATAGGCCAAACCGGCGATCAAAATTTCAGTTCTATATTTTTAGCTCTCAGAACTCTTCCGATGAAATGCCAGCATGTGAGCTTTATAACGACAATTTTTTCAATTTAACATTTACACATAGAACGGACTCGGATGTATTATGGAGTTATATTGCCGTGCGAAATCTTTCAGGAGCAATAGTGGCTCCGAAGATGACTGTTAATTGGGATGAAAGTGTAATGCCTGTGTCCAGTGAAATAAGATCGTATTTGATTAAGAAAGAAAGAGCAGCAATTTGGATAGTCGATAATGATAACCTCTACGAATCAAACGTAGAATATATAACAAGACTTCGAGAACATTTGTTTCATTATTCGCTTAAAATTGATGTTTACGGTCCACCTCCATTATTAAGATGTCCGAATGATAATTGTCAAACGACGATACGAGATAAATATTATTTTTATATCGCATTCGAAAATAACTTTTCTGTAGATCATGTCACTGATACAGTGCTTAACGGGTATAATAACTACGCGGTGCCTGTTGTGTACGGTGGAGCAAACTATAGCAGGTACGTTAAACAATCTTCTAATGTCCTAGCTGACCCCAGCAAACGTTCCTTTGCCAAATAAATTATTATTTTAAAACTACTTTGATAAGCATAAAAATGGTTATAGTGGGTTAATCATAAAAGCTAGACATGCTGTTGCAGACTTTTAGTTGGAAGTTTTAGAGGGGAACAATATTGTAATACACGATTTTTAGTAACTTTCCCTGTTTATTCAGCGCACGCAAGGAAAGATCAAAATTTTACAGTTTATGCGATATTTTTTATTGCTGCTCCTCCTATTCATCTTAAGGTGATGTTATTTAGCCTATAGCCTTTAACGATAAATGGATTATCTTACACTAAATGAATTTTTAAAATCGGAGTTCTTGAGATTAGCGTGTTCAAACAAAGAAACTCTTCAACTTTATTTTATTAATATGTATATAGATAAAATTCTCGTCTTGTGTTTGTAATAAAACTCCAACAGATTCACCGATTCTTATGAATTGTAAAAGTAGATCTGATAATACCAAGTAAACTATTATTCATACCTTTAATTGGCTAGGGTGGTCCACCGCATTTTATTTTTTGTACTTACTGTTTTTTTTTATGGTTACGATCTTAAAAATACATATAATAAAATAAAATTATATTATTTACAGATTTTTACCACCGGGCTCATATATTAATGCTCAAGATATTCATCCGTATAATTTGGCCTCGGTTATGTTAAAAGCCATAAGCGATCCGGTTTTGTTTGAAGACTACTTCAGATGGACGAATCTTTACTCGATTCAAGATAATTATAAAACTCATTCATCTCTATGTGATTTATGTGAAACAATTCATAGATATAAAGCGAATTCTATATCTAAGATGTCAATGAAGGGGTTTAGACGCTGGTGGAATGGCTTGAATGGAATGAAACGGTGTTTGTCACAAGCCTATTGGAAAGAAAAGACAAACTTATATGCTAATCATCTTCTTCATTTTATATAGACATTATTTATTTTTATCACTTGTTTGTATTTATTTTATTTTTTTTAATAAAACATTACTATAATTAATATTTTTATTTTATGATTTGCCGTTTAATTAACTTTTAGTTAATTGTGACTTTGGTTAATTCGTGAACTAGCAGTTTGTCAGTACAAATAGTTTTAGGATTTATAAACGTTAACTTTTTTCACAAGTTAATAAGATTTTTTGTAAGTTTACAAGTTCAATGGTAATGAAGGAAATTAATCACGTTTGTTAATACTAAGATTAGACACGATTCTGTTTTCCCCCTCTTATCCTTCCATGGTCGGTAACGAGTTTGTGACACCACTAGTATTAATGTCCAGGGGCGACGGTGATCACTTTCTATCAGGTAACCCGTCTGTTCGTTTGCCTGCTTACGACATAAAAAAGCATAAGATATCGAGCCGTAAAGCCTTCTCAAAACCAGCTGTTAAAACTAAATAAAAATTGACAACTTTTCCTGTCATCACTATTAGCAACTAACTGTCATTCCCATTTTAATGTTTTCTTTTTAACATGACTGTTTTTCATTTTCAATTTCAATAGTAAGTAGGTACAAATTGAAAAATTTTACATGAGATACCATTTTTGGAATGTTTTGCAAAGGACAAACATGTTATACATTTTCATTATCTGATTTCGAATAAGTCAAGTGTTAAAATATATTTCGGAAGCTCTTGAATATTATAAGGTAAATCTACATAATATTTACCTCTATTATCGTCATAAAGCTGAATGTTCAGGTAGGCGACGAGCAAAAAAATATTAAAAAATCGTTGCTTGTTGGGTAATTTGTATCGTACTCTTTATATTCTTCCACGAAGGGCGATGGAAATTGAAGCATAAGTCCAATGACTGATCCCTATTACTCTATTACTGTAAAAGTATTACGTATCTGTTCCTTACAAAGACTAGAATGGGCTCTCGCTATATTCTTACGGCTTAAAGAGTTATAAAATAGGTATTAAGAGTTTAGATTAAGAGTATTAGATATGAGGGCTTAACAAAAGTTTCAAAGTATGGAATAAACATGAACAATAATAATCTATATAAAACTGTAACTGATCGTTGTCCGTCCATGGAAAATATATTTAAATGTTCATAATGGGGGGCTTAATATACTCAAGAGGACGAAAAACATAGATTTTTAATTTTGTCTTTATATTTGTGCGCGTTAATATCAGAAACTGCTTATCCGATTTGAATACAGTTTTCAAGATTAAATTGACTGCTAGTCAAAACGAAATTGGCCGGGTCTGTTAGTAATAAATAATAATTACCGCTACATAGCTACTCATAGCCTCACACTGGGATTCCCTGTATCGCGGTGCCATAGATAACACAGAAAGACAAGGACAAACCAAACCTAGAACAGAAATTTAAACTCTTCATTCAAATTTTCTCCTCGCTGAGAACCGAACACAGGACCCTTCGAATGGCCGTGCGGCTTGGTAACCATTGCGCCACACTGGTCCTATCTATTTAAACGTTTGATAAAGTAGTTGTATAAAACAGGTCTCTACTTATTTCCATACGTGTATTTGCATATATACGACAATATATGCCAATAAAAATAACCTTTTACTACCTTACGATAATCACTTTGCCGAAGTTACATAATACATGGTATATTACCGTTTAGAAGTAATGACTGCATCGGCTGTTGTAACTTTAGAGAAACAATCGGTAAATAATTAAGGAAATGTGTTACTTACGTAGAAATGACTTCGATTACCTATACGATTTATACAGAGGTAAATTGTTTTCCTTCCAAATTATTTGTGATTGAAGGCTTTTTGCTTTGCGATATTCAGAATGAATAGGGTTTTTAAAAAACATGAACATTGCAAATAGACATTCTGTTATGCAACAATGCTAAAATACTTACAAAGTAGCTAACTATTAACACTTAAAATTATTTATTAATAACTTACAATCTACATTTATTTAGCTTTTTGTAATAAGGTCTGAATATCTTATATTTTTATTTATTTTCCTATGGTGTTATATAACAGTACATGCCTTGAAAAATTATGTACTGCTCCAGTGTTAGGGCAGATTATTACGTATATACTGGTAATTGAAATATCTGGAGCCTTCAATCTTATTCTTTCTAGACAATTATAGTACATATTAGCTTTTCAGATAGCTATTGCGTAAGGTAAAATTTATTCAATGCGTAACAATAATCAAACGAAAACCTGTTCTATTGTATAAATTTGTAAGCACAGCGTCTTTTGAGGAAAAGCTAAGGTGCAATGGGATCGCAGTGTATTTGCTTGAGATCACGTTTACCACTGAGATATTGCATTGAATGAATATATCTCACACTGTCAGTGTAGTGTTTATTAGAAGCGCATTCTTTCATCAGATTCAACATTCTAAAAAGGCCTCTACAAAATGCCGTTTTATTTAAATGGGAAATGCATAATTTTGACTAATTTGACCATGCTTTTCCAGCATGCATTGCCAGCTGTGTCACAAGTCTTTACGAAGTAGCGAAGGTGTGAAATGCGAAGACTGCGAATCTCGTTTCCACATCAAATGCGTCTCCAGTACAAAGGACATGGAAGGCGGGGATCAAGGATACCAGTGGAAGTGTGCAGTATGTCGGCATCCCGTTGGTAGGTGCAACTCCCATTCCCAAACTCTATTGACTACCATCAACCAGATCAGGGAGAAGTTTGAGGTCGTCAATAAAATCCAACTACCGAAGTTGAACAGTGATCTGTTGCTTCTTAAATCAACGGCCGATCGGATCGTGAAACAAAACGAGGATATCCTGAATAAAATTGATCAGCTTCAAAAGATTGAGCAGAAGAAATTAGTCGTTGAGCCGAGTCAAGCAACTGCGAATAGGAGTTACCGCAGAAGACTGAATTTGACCAGGACAGCATCTGTGAACAATGACGAAGTGCCTATGCTGTCAGTATCCGACACATATGCTCGATATAGGACAAGACGGCGTTACTATCATCTGTACAAGGTGTTTCTTACGTTCAATAGAAAATTACGTAGGACGAGGTCTCCTCGGAATAAAACCCCTCGTTGACTTTGCGTTTGGTTGTTTTCCTTTGAAATTCTGTAGGGAATTTCATAGTATACCATATCCATAACACGCAAGAATGAATTCACCGACAACAAATTACTATAACTAATGTAAAAAAAGTATAAAAGTATACTTCGCACCCGTATATACGTAAACCTACGAAAACAGATTGCTTACTGAATTTTCCGATACTAATGACATTTACTACTGATAAAGTTATCATTAATGAATCGTTGTCGTCAATGCCCCAATTAATTATTAGCGCAGACTAATATAAGAAATAGAGGTTCAGTGTCTCTGATGTTTTCAGAAAAGCTGACATCATTCAAATATTTCGACTGACTCACACACAAACAAACATACCTACACCAACGAACACAAATATATTCTAACTTACTTATGTATTTGCATGTGTCTAAGAGGACACAGTTCTACAGTTTGGCAGAAAAAATACGTTGTACAACTGTACTTATTATGAAATAAAAAAAAAAAACAAAAAAAAATTCAGCAAAGTTGTCAGTTGTGTATGAAATACAGTGAGCTGCTTATTATCTTTATATAGAACTGTATGAAAAAGTTAGCTAGGCAAATGATCTTCCGTCAATTGCCTCAGAGGTAAAGTAATCGTTTTTTATGAACTTCATTTTCCTCTGTGCTTGAGTTCAATCAACTTCGCCAACAGCCTTTGGTCACGATAGTGTCCAGTCTTCTAGGTCTGGATCGTACTGGTCAATAGACTATCAATAGAGGTAATGCTGATTCAAACCTTTAAACGACCGACCGTAATTCTTAAAAAAATATGGTTTTCTAAAAAACAGCACATTTTTCAGGATTCACGCCTTCTCATCTGTCCCGAAAGAAATTCATAGGGTTACGTCATAATAAGCAATAACAATAAAAATAAATGGGCTTGGGCTTGTCACTATAGAGGCTCTTATATAAGATTTGAATAGTTGAATTCGCGATAATGAATAAATAATTTGTCCGAATTTTATTTTATTATCCTGACCAGTTGAAGGCCAACAACAATATTATGGCCAATACGAACGTTTTTGCTTTAATTTTTTTCTTACTTCTTATAATGCCTAATTTGAAAAATCTTTCAGCACACGTTCACGACTTTATTTGTCTTTAAATTATAATATATAAATTATTTGTTTTTCTATCTATATGATGATTGGGTTTTATAGTTCAGACTTAGACCTAATTTTAAGAATTAGATAAATTCGTATTAAGAAACAAAGAAAGTCGTTATTAATAATTATTAACTTAAGTTATATTTTTGTTTGCTTTTATTTGTTCCGCTTTGCTTCCGAAAATTGTGTTATGATCCTTTAACGAGAGGAATCGAGTTAATAATTACTGCCAATAGTTTTTAATAAATGTATATGTATATAAATCATATACAGTTATAGTTTTTTCTAATACGTTTACAATCTATGGCAATGTAGTTAAATTAAGAGTAAAAGACGATTTAAAAAAAGGGTACAGTTGAATATAAATAAATATATTAATATAATAGGATGCTTAAAAAACGTAGCCCGCCATCTTGGGCAGTTCGCCATATTGGATTTAGAATGACGTCACGTATGCAAAATTTTAGCTTCATCAGTTGAGGATAATTGTATCAAAATCTGTTGCAACATTTACCCCAACAATTTACAAAACATTCCAAATTAAATAAATGCTTGTTATACTTATAGGTAAGAATTTGATAATCTTTCCTATGACTGAGGAGGTAGTCACCGCAGCCCACATGAGTTTTACTGTCCCAGTCTCACAGTACTCCATTACGCTTTACATGTGTCATGTTTTTACACGTAACATGGGTGTGCAGGTTTCGTCGTGTTTTCCTTTATCCCTAACAAGTGATAACTAACTTCTTATATCCCAGCGGTAACAGGCGGCTCGCAAGCTTCCTCCTTGCATTCCACTATTATTTCATTCGAAATAAGTTCTATGCGTCTAAAACTTGTTTAATTTATACGGTGCATTTTATTAGGAAGGAAACTTGCGGTAATTTTACGGAAAATCCTTCCTTCAAAAATTTATTCGTTCATTGTAGCTTAATCAATGTTATGACGCCATATATTTTTTCGAGCTGCGTGTATTAGCTAATATTTGAAAACACGTTTGAATCCTTAGAACGTAAAACGAATATGAGTAGATAAAGTATTTAAATTACAGTCTCTTAAGTGGGCAAATGCTAGTGGGCTAGTTGTGCTTTGATATATTAAAATATATAGTATGGTAAGGTTTCGATAACATAAAAATAAATGTATATTGGTCCTCCATGCGTCCGTTAGCCATTGATCTTTTGATGAAACTTTTTCGAACTTTCAGTTTAGGTAATTGTAATTGGTGACTTGAAGCTCACTAAATGGGCTCCCGTAACATGGCGCATGCATGAGGGCAACATTGCCGCGAGCAGCTAAGAGTGTAGAGGTGCGGGACAGATTACACCTTCTAGGAGGGATTGAACCCCCACGAGTGGAGGTCGCTATTACGCTATTAGACTCCAATCTGGCCGGCCGGTTAAGAAAAGCACAGAGGTGATGGCCTGTTGTATAAGGAACAGAGGGTTTCTTAGGAAGCACTCGGGTCCATGGTGTCGCTACTCACCAACAGCTCGAAGCTCGAACGAAACGAAGCGCTTCGATTCAACTCTGCCGTAAAGTAATATAGTGAGATATCAACAAATATTTATTGACCCCACTGCCGCCATCTTCTTTCCCTAAATTATAATTTGTCAGGTAGTATCGGGTGTACCAAAATCAGCATTGTGAAGTATTTCGTATAATAAAAAGTTTCATACTTTTTATTACTTATCTTCCGCGGGTAATGTAGAATAACCGAAAACAGACGCTGGCAATCGAACATGGGACCCTTTAATCGGCGGTCCGGCGTGGTGACCATTACGCCACGCGGGTTGCAGTGTCTAATAGTGATAGATGTAAAATGTTTAACGTTCATAAGTGTATTTATAAATACCTACCAATACTCATATGAAATAAGTGATTTCAGTTTGAGAATATGTCAGAAATAATATATTTATAATACAATCCTTTCACGAAGTCATACCAACAAATATTGATGTTATATAAATAACAGACTTTCAAAACAAAATAACAATCACACTAAGCAATAGATACGTGTGGGTACCGAAAGCTCATAAACGAACACTTGACACAACCACGAATCTTTCAAGGTCCAATCATCTGTACAATGAACTACAATGACTTAGAGATTCAAGTTCATCTGTCTAACATCGCTTATATACGATAGAAGCGAGCCTATGTTATCATTCAGTTTTTTGTGCGCGTCTGAGACGGTAACGATGTTGATCGCAAATCACCTCACTTGGACCTGCATAATTGTGTGCTGTGTTCGTTCAGTATTTACGGAACCTAAGCCGGTTGTGAGGACAGTTTTAGGCGATGCTGAAGGGTTTTATATGCAGACGAGGGAAGGACGACAAATCTCCGCTTTCACTAGCATCCCATACGCTCTACCGCCTGTTGGAGATCTAAGGTTTAAGGTGTGTTACTATTTTTTATTCGGATGTATCGATGTAAAAGTTAGTTGTTCGTGTTGAAGATAAATAGCCAACTTAGTAATTTTAAGTGTCTGTTACTACGTACCTATGTACCTAAATATAATAATATATTAAACATAAATAATCCATATAAAATAATTGTATAAGATTCAATTCAGTCCTAATTTAATATTACACATATACATATATATATACATATATATAATGCGTGTATGTATGTATAATGCGCTGGCGAAAGTTTGTAATGTAAAAATCTGGACTCAATATTGATAGATTTGTTGTTTGAGAATGATTTGTATTATGTTTTTGTGATCTTAATGTTTATTATTATTTTAACGATGGGTAAAGGTAACGTTTCCTAAGGCCTCTACGACCAAGTTTGATATATTAAATGATCAATACATGAGTAGTTGGAAATTTTATAAATAAATATTTACACTTATAGAACACATACTGGCAATAAACATTTTTCTGTCATATAAGTAAATATCTATACTATTACGAGGAACTGATTTCAAGAACCCTTTTTCTGTTGGTTTCATACATTTATCATTACATTTCATATTTTTATCCACTTTATATCATCAATTTGATTGTGGCCTTATCAATATCTAATCAGCACATTAAGGGCGAAGTCTTTATTTTAATACAATACTGTAAATTTTTAATATTTTTCCTGTTATTGCGCAAGTTGAAGATTTTTATGTCTTAGCATTGTATTTTACCTTCATTTGTGGTATTGAAGATTATGCAATTTAACGTCAAGCCTCATTCTATTCCATTTACTGCTAGTTTTATTAAGTAAGAAATTGCTTCTCTTACTGCAATCAGATGTAATATTTTAACGATTACTTCGATTACGACTTGATGCGCATTAAGTATAAATTGTGTATAGTATGTTTATTGTCAATTAATGGGCAACGGTGAAAACTTAAACTTAGGTAGTTCGCTTGTTCGTTTCTCGAATTCTCACATAAACCTAAGTTGATTTTAGGGATACTTATCATAACATCGGTGGTGAGGCAGAAATGTGACGCAACACGACATTCGTTCACGCACGCATCTAATTATGTTTTATTTCAACTTGAATGAGTTAATAAATTTAAAATGATTCGTAAACTGAAATAAGTCAAAAAAAATTTAAAAAACATTAACAACAGCAAATAGTTTATAATAACGACATTCAAAAATGTGTATGAGGAAAATGTATTGTGTTGAGTGATTTATCTTTTTTCACCTCAGCGTTCATCAGAGGATATTTTTTGCGCTTTTAGTACTTATGTAGATTAAATGTATTGAACCGATGGGTTTTAAGATTGAGTTGGTTCATTTGTGATATGTATAAACATATAAGTACCTACAATTTTTAAACAGATCAAACAAATAGAATTCGTAAAATATAATTCAGCTGAGCTGCGATTGATTTAGTTATATTACTCTCGACTACGTCAATGGTAATGAACTGTACCAAATTTATAAACAAAAATTAATACGCTCGCTTTGTGCAATAAATATTGTATCAGTAATAATTTCATTAGTTAAAGTAACAGATACCGTCATATCGTGACTGACAGTTGCCAAGCGCTACTTTTCTTTTTAAATAATATATTATATAAGTTAATGATTGACGTCGACCCTATCCCTGATGTTAACCCTACATGATAGTAAATGGTGAGGAAGTTAATATAACATATTGAGAATTACCGTTTGCTATTGGCAAAGCTTAACTATGAGCGATTCGTGCTTCGAAGGGCACATAACATTCTAATCAAATTAAATAATTTATCCGAACTTACTTTTTACAAACACTTCAAATTGCAAGTTTGATGTTATAAAAAAAACGTCTGTGGTGTGATGAAGGTAGTTTGGCAGAAGAATGCGACGCGGGTAGGCGGCGAACGTCATTCAAAACCGAAGCTATCGGAGGGTGCACGTTAACGAATCGTCCAATGTAAATATTTTGGAGTTAAATAAACTCTTTGGATTTTTGTCATAACGCAGTGGCGAAACTATTATTGAACTGCTCTATGGTGTCGATTTAAAAATAAAAAAGAAATAAGCATAGAAAAATAATTAGGAGAAATGACAGTTTAAGCTTTCGCCGCCTTTATAACGACACACCTAACACCGAGCCTTTTATTTAGAAGAAATAATCATATTGCTTCGTAAGAGTAACAGGTCACTATACCAACAAACTATTAATACTTAATGAACCTCTTTACCATAATTTATTCCTTTCCTACTCATAAGCTTTTTCAACTTTCTAAAGTCTTGACTGTCCGACAAATACTTATTTTATATCGATAATATCTACATACATACATAACTTAATATTGATAAGACGAAAATAAACGGTTGGTATGAGTAAGTCTCAACCACTGAATAGACTAATGTCTTTAATGAGAAGCCATTATTTAATCGTAGAATATCGGTTCCCGTAGATACCAAAATAAACAATAAATTAATTGAGTAACTGATAAGGAAATCTAGTTACCTGGTGCTAAGTAATTTTTCTGTCTAATCGGGGTGGGAAATAATGATCTCTAGTGACATAATTTCTTGAGCTTCTTCTCCTTCGATGGTAAGTAGTAGTGTCACGTGTCTCAATTTGTATGGACCACTCTGATTTTAAGTCCTAATCTAATCTTGGCACCAATTGTTATAATTTTTCTTAAATCTTTGTAATCAGTACTTCAGTTGAAAACTTTCATAGATAAAACTAATTTTTTTTTAGGTAGATTTTCTCAACAAACTGAATAAATATGCTATTCAAATTCAGATTCAAATTCAAAAATCATTTATTCATATAGGTATTATTTCAATACACTTATGCACGTCATTTTTTGATTCTACCAC
>DWJN01003890.1:0-13030 GCA_018248895.1 Carystus phorcus
CCAGTTTGATGGAGTGTTCCCAAATAAAACCAACGTAAATAAAATAAATTACCAAGCAAATATAATTTTCGTAGATAGAAATAATTATATTGTTAATATCGATATTAGTTTTCAATTTCAAGTTTAAATTCATAATCATTCTACCACCGGTTTTGAAAGTTGCTTTACATCGAGGGGAAGTAATGGCGACACAAACTCCTCAGCACATCTTTTAAACTAATAGATAAACTAAGTCTAAGATTATTTTCATCTGAATTGCTAACTCAAAGTAATACAGTGCTAGGGAACCTAATAAATTGTGAAAGAGTTTTTGTGTAAGGAGGTGCGATACAAGTTTCAAAAAAGCCACGCGAGGGCAAAATAGAAATCTTGAATATTCCCTTGCATTAAAAATATCCAATATCTATTTATTTATTTATTGCGCCAACAAAGTACAGACTGATACATGTTTACATTATGTGCGCAGTGTTACTTCAATAATAAGTGTAAATAACATGTCCGAAATTATATAAATTTAAAGTTGAATAATTTACAATTTGAATATAAATGATTACCCACGATTCACGAATTTCATTGGCTTGGATAATCTAAATTACAATGGGCTGTTATTAGGAGACTACTCCATCCATCCAGATAATGACAGCTAGCTTCCAGCAATGATGACAATTGCAATCCATCTAACCGTGGCGTTATGAAAAATCAAAAAAGACGCTGAAAAGCCTGTGCCAACACACCCTTATTAGTGTGAACGTTATCATGCATCGGATCTTTATGCATTCTGTTACCTTCAAACAAAAACCTGCTCTAATAACCTGAACAATAGTTCTAGTTTGGAACGACGCCGCGGCTGTCCCGTCCGGGCATTACCGCAGTACAATGAGTCCAGCGACGCTTTTGCTGTCACTACACACATCAGCCAGTTGACTTGGCGAGCAATGGTGCGGAAACAGGGCGGTAACGGTCCCACGCTATAAAACATCAGCATTACATAATGCGGGGTGGCCTAGATAAAATCTTATGTTATAATCGGGTTGTAGCGCCAATACCTCTTTCTGACTGCAAAGAACTACGTTTGTGTGGTGAAGAATCATTCGTTTTTAGAAGGTTTTATTTAACTTGCTATGTGAATTTGTTACGTTATCGATTGAGCTTTAACTATATACACGCATAATTCAAATGACAATGTATGGTTATCTAAATGACTACTGAACTATAGTTCGAATAGGGCGGAAGGCTTAAAATGGCTGACTTATGGTTTTTATGCACTCTGATCAATGATTACATGTGCAAGGAATATTACTAAAAAAACATACAAAATACTATAAACTCCCAAAGATATTAACCTAAAACTAAAAAACATAGGTAAACATAACCATATTGGTTGTTTACAGGAAAACCTTTCATAACTTTTTATTCCTTATTTTATGTACTGGATCGTATACATCCAGCCCATAAGCATTTATATCGTTATTTAAATAGTGAATATTTTTGGAAGAACAGTTGATAGGAGAATGTAATACATACATATCAGGTATGTTAGGTATCTACATAATGTATAACTAGTAGAAAGAAAGATAGAAAAAATGCTTAATTTAAAAAATTATCGCTGCTACAGTTTTACAAAAAATCCTATAAATATAACTAAATTAACATGGATAACGGATAAAGCGCCCATAGCGTGGCGGTTTGCGTTGATTCTAAGCGATCGACGGAGTAAAGCAACTGCGGGCGCGGTCGGAACTTGGATGGGTGACCGCTAGTTTCCTAGAATGAACATGGAAATAACAATCAATATTCTTGGTAGGTAATTTGCGAGTTTTACAATATATTTCCACAACATTTCATGGGATGCATAAATACGTTTTCTATAAGCAAATAAGCCAAACAATAAACCTTGTTTGATCCTAATGGTCAGAGTTTGAGAACATAAGTCAAATATAACACAATTAATAATGCTCCTTTATTTAATGTCTTATTTGAAAGGGTCTGCAGAAACAGATTCTAACGCGATCGACCTGTAATCACTCTCGGGAATGTTACTTCGAGGAGCGGACACACCGCGCACATAAAACGTGGTTTACGACTTTACAAGCTTTACCTGTTGACATTGCGGCATATATTTGGTTTTCACCTGATATCTGTTTGAATCTGTGGGAGTGTAGATATGAAGTACTGGGTGCACCTTTCCTAACGGTACTACTGGGCGTATAATAATATTTGTGTGTGTGTGATATAATATTTAGTATCAACGGCCAAAAAATTAAGCAATAGTATGGTTATTTTTTAAGAGTATAAGTATACAGTGTTTGTCGGTGTGCGTGAAAATACTCTTCATCCACTTTCGCAAAGAGAGTTTTTCCGCCAGGCGATATGTCATTCTTGGGGAACGACCAAGCTTTGACTATTGATATTCGGAGTTTGTTTAAATACAAGTGTTATAGAAAACTTCGATAGCGTGATTCAGGTCCGGCGTCACGTCTTCGCGTGATGTGTAATGCGATGGCGATAAAATTATCAATAATCTTTATAACGTATTCTTTATGAAGAGAATCAATATTACAAGAATAACATGAAAAGATGGCAGTGAGGATAACAACATTTACTTAAAATTTTGGAAGAGGAATATATGTATATATCGATCTCCCAGAAACAAATACATATGTTTGTAATACATATTTGTTTCAGTTGGGAATCAAACCTTATTAATCCTAGTAGGCAGCATTACTGCGGGCGGTTATAATATGTTTTAAATTGGTTACATTAAGTAAATGGTCATAATAAAAAGGTTTGGTTATTCAGTTAAATAACAGTTGGACAGGTGGTCACAAAGTTAGCAAATACATAACATCGAGTTTTATTTAAAACAATACAAACAACAACTATTAAATATCAAGTAAAGAACGCCTGAACAACTAGACCGATTAGCATGAAATTCCATCCTTATCTGGTATGCTGGAACACTAAAAATGGATTTTTAAAAACGTGTACCTTACAAAGTGCGACAAAATTTGTACAAATATTAAAATAAATTACGTCCGATTTAATTTAAACTATAAACCGCCTCTGTGGCAGTCCAGTTTCTGGTTTCCAACAGATTATTTCAACAAATGTCTCTTTGAGTGCTGAGAAGTTCGCAAAGTATTCTTTTTGTACTGACCGGAGTAACCTTTTAGTACTCTTTGCGAGTATCGTTTTTACAAGTGAATAGACTGCCATCAACTGGCGAACTGCATCGAACTTTGTTCGAGATGGAGGAAAAGATTTTAAACGTAAACATTTCATTAAGTTGCTATTATATTATAATCGAGAACAAGTACAATCGAATATGGAATACATGAGTGTATTGTGTATACAAAAAACCCACATGTTTAAATTTAGATTTTTTTTTCTTAGAGGTTTGGAATTTAGATTCTTATTAATCCTTTTTTCAGTGGAAATTCGAATGTTCATTAAAAATCAGAAGAATTAATACATACATACATATAATCACGCTTTTTTCCCTTTGGGGTAGGCAGAGACCCCTTTCTTCCATTTGCTACGATTCTGGCATACTTTTCTCGCTTCCTCAACTTTCATCACTCTTTTCGTACATGCTCGCCGGTTGAGGAAGCTTCTCACCTGACCTTAAGAATTAATATCAACGAATTAATTGTATGATTATATAAGACTGTTACACTTCTTTGTACTAAAAATAATTAATGAATTGTGTTATGAATTGCTTTTAAGCCATTTTAAAGCCATATCATAAGGGTCGCTACAAAAATGAAAATCACATATTGGTTTAAAAGTGGCAACATTTAAACAGTCGCAAGAACCAAAATATGATACCCAATTTTAATTCAAGTAGACGCTGGAATGTGAGTACAATTTTACTTACAAGATTTGGTTACAGAAATACCACTGGACATGTATATCTAAAGGCACACACCTAATAAGGCTTGGTCCCTTGAATTAGTATGTACATATAAAAAGTAACAGAATTGAAATGGTTAAGAGTTTAAACGATTTTAAATAGACGTTTTCAAAGCTAGATACAACTTTTCGATAAAAGTCTAGTGAAGAAATTATGCGCAAATAAGTTTTCAAAGTATTCATTTCCGCACTCGTTGGACTGGTCAGTGCAGATTCACAAATAGCTTTGGAGTTTTTATTGAAATGATGTTTTCTTTTATCATAAAATAGTTTTAATATATTATCATAGTTTATGTTGACACTGGCACTGATATAATTCTATGTAAGATTATTGGCATGGCATGATATAAAGCTGCGGACAATATGGAAAGGTCTAGTTTTTTACAGTCATCTGTAAAAAACAAGTTTATTTTCTTCTTATTTCCTTGGTTTCATTGTAAATTAAAAATATACTTTTGTACTATTTGTTCAAGGGCTTCGGGATTTCTTCTTTTTCTCAAACTCACAGTTATAGGCAGCACTTAATAATACTATTAATAACTCTTGCTCAAGCATTCTTGTCATTAAAATATTCAATTTCTGTTCTATGTGTATATGTTGTCCATGATACATGGAATCCTGGTGTTGGGCTAAGAGTGTGTGATATTAATTATTACTAAAAAACCGGTCTGCGGTCGAAATTCTTCCGTAATACATGTGTCTAAGAGGTACTTCACATTGACACTTATCTTAATCTTTATTAAGCCTGTGTCTGACAAAGTCCAAAGTTTTTGCTTCACGGATATAATCTTAATATACAAATAGATAAAGTACGTGTCACAGTGTTTGTCTGCCATAGACTCCTAAACTATTTAACCTATTTTAATCAAATTTTGCACACCGTGTGCATTTTGATCCAACTTAAAAGATAGGATAGGTTACATCTAACAGATGGCGGTGTAATTGGTCGGCTAAATTGAGTACCTATGTAAACCTTAGTCTCAGCAACCCATGGCCGGGTCTGCTAGTAATTGTTAATACTGTAGTGTCCTGTGTCGAAAGGTATTCGCTAAAGGAACATCTAGGGCTGCACTTCGCTATCACTGGCTCACCAATATACCAACACGAACGCGGGCGCACGTCTAACCCGTACCGAGTCCTCTACTCGACTGACGGTTGACAGTTACCCTCTGTCCGTGTACGTGAGACAATGTTAAGTATTCACTAAATAGATACAAACACTACAATTAATCAGCTAAGAAGGAATAGAGAGGAAAGAAAATATGGCTCATACAGACACATCAAATTGCTTCGTCCAGAAACGAATGCGGGACCCCGCTGTTCGCAGAATATGATTATAATTTAAGAATTATGCATATTTTGGTTTGTTGACTTAAAACGGCGTTGAATGAACTTCAACCATTCTGTAGTTCAATACGATGTCTCTAGTTTCAATCAGCAAAAAACAGGTAATTAGGTAATGTTCAAATACATCTTTTTGGAGGTGGCTAAGTTTGCACCGTTCAGTTTAATACCCTAGACAGGTTCATTGATTGCACTTAGGGATGTGTTCATTCGTACATCTCAACACACGTAAACAAATACAGACGTTCACGCACACATGCACACTAATGTCAACCTGATAAACACAGCGATAACATCAAAAGCAACTACGGAGCATTAAAATGCGCAAAGTCAATTTAAAATTCTTAACTTGTCGTTTTAGCGATAAGCTAAATAAAAATATACGAAAACAGAAGTCACCGGTCTATTAGAGTTATAATTGGAGTGGCCAGGTGTTTAGAATTTACGGGATATCTCATTAAAATACCGAAGATATAAATTGGATTGTTATTTAATTTTAGCACTGTTTTTTTTAGTAAATATCTGACAAACAAACAGGCGATGCCATTTTACGATGAAGTGTACGTATAACTGTAACCTGAAAGGCATCACCAATTTATTAAACATTACATGAAGCCCTTTTAGCAAGTTTTTGGGTTTTTTGTCGTTTTTACATATGATTCTCAATTGTTTTTTTTGGTAAGGTATTAGTTTGAGAAGGTTCCATAGTAAAAAATGATGAAGATACTGCACAACATAAAGAAAAATAGAAACGCGATTGTCTGTTGTCAATTAATCAATTGTTAATTAATTAGTGTTTATTACAAAACATTGTGTCCCATATAATACTGTCATCACGCTAAAGTTTGGTGACCCTAGCCACAGTACAGTAGCAGATGTGTTCCTAAAATAGACAGAATCCGAGTGAAGAATAAAAAAACTTTTGATAACACAGCATACCTCTTATAAGCGCTTGATACAAATATGAAATTAGCTGTGAATTTTTCTATTCCATTAGTACAGTCGACAGCAAAATTTCCAAATAAGCTAAGAAATAACGAAATGATTATCTATTTCTTCGAGATCTGTCATCTCAACCTGACGACCTGTTTGATATGAAACTTAATAAAAATATATTAAAAGCAATATTGTCGATTTTAAGATACTCGAATAATATAAAACATTATTATCTTGAGTTTGATATTGCGAAATTAACTTGTCCATCTAATTTAAGTTAGGTGAAATTTTAGTTAATAAAATATTTAATGGCAAATAAAGAAACATGAGGCTGAAACTGACAGATAGAATGTAGAATGTAAAAAAATAATGGAGAGTAAATAGTTACCAATTTTTTATATCTTAATATGTATACATCACGTATCACGGTGTTTGTCTGCGATGGACTCCTAAACTACTTAATCGATTTTAATCAAATTTTGCATACCGTGTCTAGTTTGATCCAACTTGAAAGAGAGATTGAACATTATTTTATTGCAAAATGTTTGTTTAATATCTTACAAATAATTAGTTCCATTAGATTCTAACAGATGGCGGAGTATGGTAATTGTCGGCTAAATTGAGTATGTAAACCTTAGTGACAGCAACGCGTAGCTGGGTCTACTAGTATTATATAGTTTTTTTGTGTGTGTATAGCATTGAGTTCTCAAACGGTAGGATTGTGATAAAATGTTGTGTGTGTTTAAGTTCGGGAACGGTTTAAATTCACAGATGGATCCGATAAAAAATTATTATATACAGGATAACATCCGAATCCTCCACATTATTATATTGTTTTAAAATAATCTTTATTTCAGTGAAAACCGTAATATTTTTTATACAATATCAAACTAAAAGTAAAGCGAATTGGTACCAAGAAGTAAATCTGTCAAAAACAAACAGCTTTGTGTGGGAAAGCGATCGGATTTCGTGAAATTTTTACTGGGTAAACCTAACATGGAGCACTTTACAAGCTGAACATAATATATATGAACCCAACGTATACATACAAATTCAAAAACCATTCACTTAAGTATTTTTTCAACATACTTATGCACGCCATTTTAAATCTACCACTGTTAAAGAAAGATGCTTTAATATCGATGAGTAGCATGCATTTGCCATGTCTCCCATGATACAGGGAATCCGGATCCTAACGTGAGGATTAAAATATGTGACCGTCTTTTTCCTTTCGTTTATTGTAACAGGCGTGATCTCGTGGAGTTTGTATATTTTGACATATTTGTAAAATCCTACGTGATATTGTAAGACATTATACTAATATATAAAGCTGAAGAGTTTGTGTGTGTGTGTGTTTGATTGTCACAATTGCCACAATCTTCTCCTTTAACCCCTCGCTTTATCTTACATCTCTCAGCTTGAATATCACTTACAACTGTACCATATTAATACTGTTTTGTTCTATCTATTCACAACACTAAAATTTATAACCTACTTGCGTTTCTGACTGTACATACTTGTTCGAACCTCGTCCGTTCGATCGGGCGCACTGAACTTACCTGCAAAGAAAAAATGACAGACATGAGATTTTTATACACACTACGAGTTAAAAATTTACATCAACTTTCGTTAGCAGCTGGCGTCTATAAAGCATCTAGATAGGTATTTCAACGTGCCTACATTTTGAAGTATAATCGGTATACGTAATAAGAAAATCCATCAAAAGTGAATCGGACGATTTGTAAAGTACTTTATAACAATGTCTTTTAACCATTAATAGTCTATCGATAGATCATCAATACCATTGAGACCTCGAAAACTAGTCATATTATTGGTAGTACTTTAATATCGATAGTCTTGTGACGTCACAATAATATGGATAGTATGATTCGTTTTCGAGGTCAACTATCAATACATCAACTATCGATAGTTAGGCATCATAACTTCATAACGATATTTAATTTTTTTGAGACATTGACCGCGAAAATACGCTATTTGACACGTTGACATTTGACAGATGCTTATGACAACGTAATATTTAAAAAACGTCTTGTAAATACAAGCTGTATACACAAAGGTAAATGGTAAAGTAATTGCAGTAAAGCAATTCCCGAAGCCAAACGCGACGATCTTACTATGTACGAACAAGAATTAATCCAACGACAAACGGCATCGGGTAAAGAGATCGTCTAAAACAGCATCATTACTCGAAGTAGATAACATCGTCGCCGAATGCAAATCGTGTGCATTAACCGGAGATGAGTTGTCGAATACATTAACCTAACCGATATAAAAATAGAAACCATACAACGCTAGTATTTATAAATGGAAATGTTTAATTTTATTTTTAACATTCATATTGTACAAACTATAATATATCTATACTAATAATATAAAGCTGAAAAGTTTATCATCAGGAATTACTGAACCGATTTGAAAAAATCGAAAAAATCGACTCCGGCAACCGAAAAGAGATCATCAATGCATTATCAAGAACGTAGAGTAGAAAGGTAAAACTGATGTACCAGTAGTGATTCCAATGAATAAAATAAATATACATAAAATAAACAAATCTATAAACACAATACAATTTATAAATAAACCCAAACCGTCACCACCCGTTGTATGGATCTCCGTGTGCGGTGGAATAACGCACTCAATATACTATAAAGTATATATTACTTATCAAATGATTTATCGGCGTATTACTTTTGAATTATTCTCAATACTCCCAATAAATCACAAAGTCAAAGCAAAAGGTGTCATTCATAAAGAAGCGGCTCGATATTTATAAATCGTGTTGAGTGAGCATTATCGCGAAGGTCATAGTGTTCCGTAGATATTATAATACTTTTTTTTACTTATGATAAAAGTATGGCAAAAACGTAATCTCATGTCAGATGGCGAGTATTTCCAGAATGCTAAACGCGCTAATTTAGCAAAACAATTATGAGAGACAAAATAAAATTAGTAAGAAAGACAAGTAATTCTTATGGATATTTTTTTCCTGCTATGTCTAAGTGCAACAGCTTTTTAAAGAACAATTATATGTAATTTACTATATTTGGTTATTTAGGATATATGGTATTTCGATATTAGCCAAAATATCAATCCAATTAAAGAGTAATCGACTCAGGTGAAATATCAGGGTAAAATATTATATGACTGTGTTTTATTGCAAAATGTGTATAATTGAATTTATAACCAGTTTTATTCGAAAATCAGTCCTAGACACTTAGACCGAACGACCATGCCATTATTGGTTATAAAATTTACATAAGAAACGAGGAATTATTTTGGTATTTTATAATTAGCATATTTTATTATTATGAGTGCTCTTGTATTCCAAATTTATATTTTTTTTATTACTTTTTCAAATCTCATAATTCAAGGTGACTCAAACATGTTAGGTACCTACAATAAATTTCGTTTATTATCGATAGCAATTGATGCATTGATAGTTGACATCGAAAACTCGTCATAACATGAATATTATTATCGATAGTATCGGACATTACCGATAATATTAATCATCGAATTTAAGATATTTTCTTTTTCTATCTATCTGCTATTTTGTTTCTCCCTGTTTCTTTTTTATCCTCTTTTTGTCTTTTCTTAGTTCAAGCATCTGTCACTATTGTAATAAAAGTATGTTAAGATTATTCTTATCTTTTCTTTCTTATTGTTTTTGATTATATTATTCTTATGCTTCCGATAGGTCTGCCTGGTATTTTGTGTTTCTTGTTCATGTAATCTACATATCTACTTGTATATAATTTTAACCAATATTAAGAATATTCAGTAATGTTACTTATCGATACTATCTCTTAAATAATTTTACTATTGTCAATGCCATATATGTATATAATAACGCTTTAACTATCCGACCCAAAAAGTACCTCAGCCGTGAATCGAACTCGGGACCTCTTCCTTTGCAGGCAAGACACTATAAACTAGGAGCGCTTATATGATAAACCTATCAATACTCAGCGAATAACCATTCGCTGAGTATTTTTTTTAACTGGAACTAGTTAACGCTTGACTACAATCCCGCCTGAAGGTAAGTGGTAAAGTAGTCTTGGATGGTAAAGCGCCTTAACTTAGTTGAGTATGTAAACTGGGGCGTAATAAAATGACGAACCGATGACTTAATAACATGATAAACGTCGTTTTATTTGAGTCTCGAAAACCGGCTATTTTTATTCTCATACGTAGAAGCTTGACTAAAACGAATTAATAAATGCATTCTCTAGTAGTTTTAATTAGCAATAAAATGTTATATGTAGATCGCCATTATTTTATTGGGGCAACCAACAAGACAAATACACTGTTCCTACAGCAAAATCGGTTTTAAATTGTAGAATTTAATTTAGTCTTATAGCATTGTGGTTAATTAAATTTTTAACAATACAGTTTCTAAAATTGTTGAGAATCAAACTATACTTTAATTACAATTTAACTTAAAAATACTATGATTGTACACAATGTATAACAACTATCAAATAATGCAAATTTTGTAAAGAAATTCCGCCCACTACGGAACCCTAATAACAGGTCGCGTAAATATAGTGACAATGACTTGTGTATTGATCGAGACAGTCCCTTTTCATAGCATTGACGAAGGTTCCTGACAAACACCGATTTTGTGTTTGTACTTGTTAGATAAAATATTAACGTATCTTAGGATTTTTAAACGCACTCTTTTTATTTTGAGGATATATACATAGCGCTATAAACATATCTCATATCTCGCGCGGCTTTCGTCGATCATAAGCAATCGACAGAGTAACTGCGGGCGCGGTCGGTACCTGGATGGGTATCCGCTAGTGGCAAAAAATTTTCGAGCGTTTCCGTGCTCCGGAGGGCACGTTAAGCCGCCGGTCCCGGTTGTTATGTTTAATAATAGTCATCAAGTCATGTCGGAGGCCTTCGGGCGGCCTACAAACTTCCGACACTTGGGTTGGCCACTAACCTCTGCATCAAACTGAACCGAAGCAGCGTGGGTGGAGTAATTTCTGAACTCCTCAGTGATGAGGAGAGACCCGTGATCAATAGTGGGCAATGGGTTGAAGGTATCGCAATAAAAAAAATGCGGAGTTCACTAAAGAAATTTATGTGATGTATTTAAGTAAATCAATATTATATTTACATATATTATGGCATTGACGGCCGCGAACACGTCGTGCCGCAAATATATGTTTAGCCAAGTCAATTCAAGTTGCTATCGTCGATTAAGATTGATAAACTTTGAAGCATGCAAAATACGCCCTTTTTTTTCTTCACAAGGATACTCGTTGCGCGTAATGTGGGATTTGTACCCACTAAGCCCCCCGGCAACCCCAAGCAGTGCATAATTTGGGGACGCTCCAGGATCCTAGGTAAACC
Source organism: Carystus phorcus (assembly GCA_018248895.1). Classification (NCBI taxonomy): domain Eukaryota; kingdom Metazoa; phylum Arthropoda; class Insecta; order Lepidoptera; family Hesperiidae; genus Carystus; species Carystus phorcus. The sequence goes on from DWJN01003890.1 coordinate 11,578, forward strand.
TACCGGTGCCTCCCTGGCATACGGGCCCCTCCTTATCCAAAATGCCCCTAATAATAACAGATCAAATTTTATTACTTAGAGAGATCGACTAAACAAAAGTTATAAAAAAAACTTACGGATATGATTTTTTTTTACCTTAACTTAACCTTTTTTTAACCTTAGATAAGTTAGTGCTTCACGTCAACCACACCTGATGGTAAGTGGTGAAGATGTCTAAGATTGTGGACGCACTAACTTAGTAGAAGCCTATTTACTCTTCTCTTAAAGACTCCTACATCGTAAGTAACCAGTAACACCGAGATTATGATACATTCTAAACTTCCAATATGATTATAATTTTACCAACAATCTATTTCCATTCCCTAAGGCAATTACAACGGGGCCCGTAATACCCTATAAATAAAACCGGTTATATTTTGCGGCAGATGTCCTCAATGGATTTATTCTTTAGGCCTCCTATAATATATATATTTTTATGACAATACCGACAAAAGAGGGTGACGTTCTATCCATCCTGTCCTTATTTGGACGTCTGTGTTAGTTCTGTAGATAATGTTTTCGGACATTGGTAGTAAGCTATTGTAACAAACGCACCATAGTCATACTAATCAACTCAAAAGTAGACATAACTTTTTGTTACGTGTGTTATTCTACTGCAACATAAAAAATATGTGTATTGAATCGAATTGTGAAGTATAACTATTCTCGAATCCACTTAAACACACAAATAATTTCATCAAAGTCGGACCAACGTATAAGGGTATTGACGTACACTTTGACAGAAGAATTGTACATATAAAGACAAGCTAGCGCAAAACAATTTGGGTTCAGATTCTCCTGTGTTTTTTTTTCTTTTTAATAGTTTCAAGAAGTAAGTCCTCAATTCGGTTACACATTCTTCTTCTTTTCAATAGGGCATTTTTAATCGTGCTACAGATGGAACATACAATTATAGTTTAACTATTTGTGTTTGACCACCACGCTGTAAAAAAATCTAATTCTTTTTCATCCATAGCGAGCCGCGAATTTACAACCGGGGCTAGCGAGACGAATAGCATTCTCCGGCGCCGTTGTCCACCCATCAAATTATGGACAAATAAAAAAACCGTCTCTGTTCTCACGCTTCCAGTTTGAAATGCGGCCACTAGTGACGCATATGTAGGCTACCTAATATGGTCTCAACGAATAAATTTCTAAAGGACCAAGTTAAAAGAAAAATCAGTATTTCAAACTGAAGTGACTAAGAGGTGTCAATTTTAATCTATATATTAATACGTGAAGCAAAAACTTTGGACCCCTTTTTACGAAAATTGCGCGGACGGAGAAGTATGAAATCTGGCCCACTTAAAGTTTATAGGTAGGAGAAGTGCAGAACACTAATATTTTTTTATAATACGCAGTAGAAGCATATGAAATTAATAAAAATAAACATTACACACACTACCATTCATTT
>DWJN01003891.1:0-13030 GCA_018248895.1 Carystus phorcus
CATCGTCCTTCTCGGGGTTGCTGGATCTGCCTACTCTAGCCGCCCCCAACCCCGAAAGCCTTTTAGTCCTCTTACGACAGACGCGGGATAGTTTTAATTTTGAAGATATTTATTTAAATTGCATAGTGCAATGACTAATTATAATGTATGTATCTAATGAAATGTTGAAGGTTTCTAAAGTAAATTGTTGGATGGATATTCGAAGAGTTCTGTATTCGATTCTGAATGTATTTGAATGAAGAATATAAATCTCTGTTCGAAGTCTGGGTGTATCTTAATCCTTGTGTATTGTCCATGGCACTCACGACATGAAGTTTCACAGAACGGGGCTATGATTGTGTTACATTTGTCCCAAAACATCGCCAATATCCTTATCCACAAAATACTATTAGCCCCAAACATTAATATTAATTTTGCTATCAGAAATGTGGGAAGATGGTATACTGCGAATTACTTCTTGCGGCTTAGTCACGACTTAGATTACATTCAAAGCCAAGTGAGTATTGTTTCCAATACAGAGTTGGAAACAGCGGAACAATACCTAAAGAGGGTATTTCGATATTGTTATTCTAAAACCGTAGGCAGATTCCGAATCAAGATGAAATGGAATAAGCGTTATTTAATTAGTGTAAATTTATTTTGAGTTTAAGAAGATTATATAAAAATAATGACGTATTATTTTGCTTTAAGCAATGTTTAATTTCTATGTGCTGTAATATTATCTATATTTATAGTTAATTTATTAAATAATTACTTTAAAATAGTTATATACTATATGTATATTAAACAGTTCTGGTAAAGTTTTAAAGTTGAAATTTTTTTCTTCGTTTACATTTTAAACGCATTGCCTTGCCATTAACCCATTAATAGCCTACTACAGGACATGGGTCTCTCTTCAGGAGGAGGCCTAGAGGATTCCACCACGCTGCCCCACTGCGGATTGGTGGAGGGGTAAGTAGCCCACTCAAGCTTCGAGTAAATTTTTAACGTGGTCATTTAATTAAGGATCACATGATAATACCTAATAATACATTACAAATAACTACAACTATTATAAATTTACTTTCTTATTACAACATTACGAAACTAAATTTATATAAAAATGCCCGCACACAGAATTAAATATGACTGACACAAACTAATCATAACAAAAACGAATAACATTACAAACCTTTAAACCAACATCATCGATGAGTTTACCAGCCAAGAAAGAAGCCAGGCACGTAAATACTTGCTTCAGTCAACAATGAAACTTGGTCCTCGAACTATAGTTTAGAGTACTTTTGACTCATACCATATTTTGTATCTATTTTTTTAAAGCTAGTGTTCCTCCGCGATTCGGAAGCACAAACTAGAAATGTAACGAAAGAATGGCGTAATCAGTAAATGCAACCGATCTTAAGACTTTCCTGTTACTTTGACAGACGAATCCTTTGAGGAAGAGTATTTTCAATCAGTCTGATGGGTTTTCTGGAACCTTCTGCCGAGTAAAATGCGATTACAAAAGCCTTTATTGTGTCTAGTGAGACAAATTGGTGTTTATTGAAAAATGACCTTAGAAAAGGGCTTCGCGTAAATATTTTAACGATAATATTATTAAATGTGGCAAACATTTCTTGAGCGTTCCTGTGCTTTGGAAGGCACGTTAAGTCGTCGGTCTTGGTTCTTATGGTAAACTAGTAGACCCGGCGAACTTTGTGCCGTTTCTGTAACATTATGTAATCTTATGGAAATAATTCTTTGGAAGATATTAAACAAACATTTTGCAATAAAATAATATTGCGACTATAAATTGAGATGTTAGCTATCCTATCTTTCAAGTTGGATCAAACTGCACACTGTTTGTGTTTTTTTTCACATGTGACATATCTAAATCTGAGTAAAATTTGTTTCCACTGTTTATCGCAAATAAATTTATCTGCACCAAACAAAATCACGATAACAAAATCCGATGGAATTTCCAAGTTTTAATTGCTGTTACGCCGCTCGTTTCTCCCTTAGCGTTAACCATTTTATGTCTACTGATCATTATAAAGATTAATATTATTATGACACTTTTATGAGTAAAGTAACTTCGCAGGGCGGGATCGAGTTAACCCGTACTCAGTTAAAAGAACCGAACTTTAGCGGTCTGCATATGCTCCGAAGTCATGACGTCTTCGCACCCTTTTTACGTAATTTTTGATGACAAAATATATAATACAAGATATAAAAAAAGAAAGATAGTACTAATTTCAGAAGTTTCTAATTTTAAAATGTTACAAATCTGAACCAAACTGTAAGCGACGTCTACTTATTTTTGCATGATCCATGATTGCACTACTTATACAGCTATTACGTGTATACTTACTTACTATGCTTAATACAACAGTAACAGAGCCATGCGGGAGGCTTCATAATTCAGATTACTAATATTATAGTCATATGATATTGCAAATCATATCCCTCTTGCGAAACATATACACATAGAAATACTAGTATGAAATAGGTATCTGAGTAAGTCTATCTATGTAGGTAAAATCTGATGGATCTAATTTCCAACACATTTAGCTTTCAGAAGTGGAGATATAATGTATAATAGAAAGTATGGACTGTAAAGTATGTAAATTAAGTCTGAATATTTAGTAGTGAAGTAAGACAAAGAGGCTTGCTAAGAAATATTTTAAATCTGTTAGAAAACGATCACTTGACATCAGTAATGATAGATACAATTTAGTCTTACTTAATACCATCTTAATCACTGAATCATAGACGATAGAAGACTAAAATTCAGGTTATTTTTAAATACACAGTACTAATATTAAAGTATTATATTTTAGTGCAAAAACTCTAGAATTAAGGCACATACTAGTATAGGTAGATAGTAAATGTCTATACATTACATAACGTTTCAGGCAAAGTTACACATTAACAACTAAAGGGTCCTCATAAAAATGCATTCAGGTTGATGTTTTCTAATTCCTCTTGACATACATGTACATAATACATTGCCAAATTTATATGCTTTGTCGGTGCTCACGTAAAACCTTCAATCTCTAAAGTATCTTCCCAATAACTGAATTAAAAAGTTACTGAAACTATTGCCGCCAATAGACGAAGAAGTAAGTGTCTCATGTCACTTACTCGTACAAAAAACGTTCACGAGAGATCAAGCATTGATCGCGACTAAGCAAAAAGCGTACAAAGTTTAATTTGGACGAATGAGAAGAGCACACCTACAAAGTAAACAACTATCCCGACGGCTTTATTTGAAAAGTTTTTATAGTAATTCGAGATTCGGCGCTTTTACCAACGAGTTATTATATTATACCGCAAAGTATTATGTTTTATGAAGCGATCTGCCGCTACACCGAGAAGCCGTTTCAAACTTGACTCTGACGTAAACATTAATACTTAATCTTTCGTGCCGTTTCAATATGCCTCAGCATCAAAATCTTTCATAATATTTAGTTGTCTTAAACCCTAACTTACAAATAATTGAAAAACTTCAGTGTCTATAATGTTCCGATAACTAAGTATTTTTGTCAAGAATTGTTATATTTTCTTTCATATGTAAATATATTTTTAAAAAGTACCGATTTGCTTACTTAATGTCGCTATTTCATATGTTTTTTACTACAATTTATTCTTTGAGGGGTAGTATCATTCAGATCTTCGTTATCTATAAATAGCTCAAAATAAATCTGTATATGAACACAATACATTATAGTTAAAACAACAACAAAAATCCGTTCTATATATCGTACTATAATATATCCAATCGACGAAAAAATGTCAACAACCTAGAAACTGCGGTTGTAACTTCATTATATGATGATCCTCCTGTTTGCGATCTGAAGATTTGAAAAGAATATGAATTTATATCAATGTTTTTTTAAGTTTACTTAAATTTTTTCTTAAGTTTATTTGAAATATAGTCGCCATTAATACGAAATATCAAGTTTAATCAAGTCCTATTAAATTTGACTGTATTAAGTCAAACTCAATAAAGTCTTCGTAGAACCCCGGCTACACATTTTACTTTGTTTAGCAGCAAAGCTCGAAAGACCTCTATAAAACGATCTTCCTAAAGCTAGGGAACAATTGGATATTATCGTCGTTGCTTGTTTACGCGTTCATTGCGGATGAATTTTTACGATTGTCATAAAATCACGCCATACCGTCCCGCCGAGGTGCGGCATAATGCAGAAATAAATGTTAGATGAAGAACTTTAACTTCATCAAAAACCTATTACAATACTGTAATAACTTCATCAATATTGATAATAACTCATTATAATTGAGACGTAGGTACTTTTTGAAAATAATATGTTTGATCGTTACAATACAAGAAGATCATCATATTTTTAAGTGTAGTGTTCAAATATGTATCAAAACATTTAAAACCTCGTAATAGCGAATTCAATTATTCATTTATTTTAAAAGCGAATAGTAATATAGTATCTAAGTATATACTAATTCGCAAATGTATTAACTTGAGTATTTGCTATGAAATATCTAAAATGATTATATCAATAAAATTAATCCGATTGATCATTTTAGTGATTTATTGGTAATTTATATGTGTGCTATTACTGTCCTAGACCTAGACATCTATCATTTTAACAATAGAGAAGTAAAGTTATATGTTATTTAGAATATTATGTAAGTGGTAGAAGTGGCTTGTATTATTTCGCCCTCATATTACATTACTTATCTATAGTTCTATTAAGTCTTGAATATCATTTTTTCATACTATAAAATTTCTTGAAGCCCGCCAGGCTCTATGTACCAGAGAACTAGCTTCTCAAGGCAGGTATATCCGGGCAAATGTTTGTTATTGATGTCTTATTAAAATTTGTAGGTAAATGTTAACGAATAGTTATACCTCCGTCATAATGACGTCATATTTCAATGTATTATACCTATTTTCATATTATTAAATGTGAAAATAGGTATGTTAATAATCGTAGTTTGTCCTTAGAAAACTGTTTGATAAAACCAATTTCAAATGTAAATATTTTTGAAATAAATTTAAAAAATATTGTGTGTACACATCACGTAAATTTTATTTAGGTACTTTAAGTCATTTCATAAAAATAATCATTTCCTTATTTTAACATTTTTATTATACATAGACCACACATGTACATACATTCGAACACAGAGAAAAATCTACACTTTATAAGACTTAGAATTTTTCTTTACGCACGACTGTATGTATCAGTCGCGAAGTTGACATGAATCAAACACTGATAGCCTATTATAATAACACTTATTATTAATAACAATTGTCCAGTAAATTTCAAATATCATTAAAATCAGCACCATGGATCCGACACGTAGTAAGATGGATAATATGATCTGAAACAATTTAAACTGCATATACATATCTCAAAAACGTCAATATACCAAAATTAAAAATAAGAAGTACAATACAATACAAAACACTTTATTGCACATCAAAAATAATACACACAAGAAAAAAGATTACAATAGTGTGAGAAAAAGGCGGCCTTATCGCTGAAAGCGATCTCTTCCAGGGATCCTTCGATAGAGGAAATTAATGCAGTAGAAGTAAGGGTATGAGGTTCATAATTGTTAAATGGTTGAAAAAAAAAACCCCTCCTGTTTTATGACTCATAATTATAGTGATCGTGCCGAGATTATGTATGTTTATGTTTACAGAAATCAAATATATACATGCGCATTAAGTGGAAATGTTGCACTTCCCCGTTTTAGATAACGCATTAGTTACTTACACGGTTATATTAATTTCCATAAATTCACATCAACGTAAACAACAAAAACATATCGAATAGGGGTTTATGAAATAACCAAGAATGAACAAATAACAAGATGATCAAAATTTAAACGCACATTTTATTTGAAATTCCAAAACGAATCTAGTAATACATGTCAGTGGCATAATAATTTCATGCTAGACCACAATTATCGTATCGTTCGCAATTAGTGGTTTAAGTAATATTTAAATTTCGAATTACTAATTATGTTCATTAAATTGCATTGCATGTTCAAAATTATAGTTTTCAGCTGTTTATTTAAATTGTATACTTTTCCTTTATTTTAAGAATTTGTACCTTAAATGTGCAATTCGTCAGAAAGACTAAGTGCTTTTATTATTGTTTTAATAACGGACATCAAGTCATATCTACAATACTTGCGAACTTGATAAATGGCTTATAGTTATTTGAAAGCGTTAAAATCGCATGTTGTTAATAAAGTGTTTCTTCATTATTTTTCAATCTAGTTTTTGTGTGTAATCATCATGAAAATTTTATACTTCTCTGATCAAACTTTCTACCTATTACACATCCATAATAGCACCATTGAAAATGAATATACATAATATAATACATACCTGTACCCGCGTCCATAACCTCCGTAGCCGCTGCCGTAGTATCCGCCGTAGTAGCCGCCGTATCCGCCGTAGCCGCCGTAACCACCGTGGCCCCAGCCGCCGTAGCTTCTGCCGCTAAGCGCACTACCAGCGAGCGCGCCGCCTACAAAACCAGCCTTAGCCCCGACGAGGCCTGCTCCCAAGCCAACGGCACCCAATCCTAAGGCACCGGCTCCCAATGCGGCCGCTCCGAGCGCCCCGGCACCTTATAAAATTATATTCATAAATAAAAAAAAAAACATTTTAATTTTAATAATAGTAATTAAATAGTAGTTCCATTAGGAATCTCGCTCAAAACCACTTTATTCCACAATAGTATTATAATGTATTACGGTGAATAGTCCGTTTTCTCTTGGGTTTAATAACTTATTCATTTTCTTTGTTCCTCTTAATTAAGAAGAACGTTAAATTCGAAAGTTATAGGTTTAAATATAGTACATTTAGAACGTTATATATCCAACATATGAATAGTTACTTAATTCTATAAGTTCTTTTAACAATCGTCTTGTAGAGTTAGAAAAAGATATGATAAATAAATGGAAAGAGAAGATAGAAACATCTAAAAAAGACCTTTAGTTGCAGGAGTAGCGATGATCCCAGTACTAACCAATAAGTGGCTAAGTATCAAACTGTATAATGCAATGTTATAACGACCCAGTTTCTTGGCATTTGCATAATTATGCAACTAGTTACGAGTGTCGACGCAGTGGCAAAGAGTCGTACAGTCAATCCCTAGGGATAGAAACTTTGTACGTCTTCGGAGCTGGTTAGCAACAGCGTGTTAGTTACCATTTGTAGGAGTTGCCGCATACTAATGTATACGTACCCGTCTGCTCGTTATGTGTTCGAGATTTGATATCGAATAATTATTTATACCATTTAGGGTGGTAACTTCATATCGAAGTAACTATTATTATTTATACCGTTTATTTATACCGTTTAACTTCATATCGAAGTAACTATACCTCGAATTTAACGAATGCATCATATATACATTAGCAACTTAAAAATACGATACAATATTTTTGAAGACACGTTTCTCTAGATTTTATGGGCACATATACACTTAATTTTGCTGTGCTATACTATCACAAAACTTTTTAGCGCTTATACAAGTTCGATTAAAATCGCCCTTAATATATCATTGGCTAATTAGTTAGTTAATTAGTTAGTTAGTCGGCTAGTTGTATAAAAACGTACCTAAAAGCAAACTCCTCTTCTGTCGTGGTTGTGCTTGTACTGCAACCAGTTGGTGTGGTTGCTCTTCGAATGGATGTAGAACGGCTATCAATGGTCCTACCTCAGCGGCGAGAGAGATCGCGCATGCCGCAAGCACTCCAAATAACACCAGAGACACTTTCATGTTTCCTTTAAATAAATAATAATTTAATATTAGTGTTATATAGAGGTAAAGTTTTTCGGGTTGTAAGTATGATTTTACTATTGAACTTTGAAACTTTTCCTCCTGTACTGGCCTCAATGACTTTACGGAAGAGCAGAGTATAAAAGCCGCATGGTTTTTTATATAGCTATTCATGTAGGAGTTGTAAATATTATTAAAAAGTCATTAATATTCTTGTCTGTCCGTAAAATCAGCGCACTCACGACGCTTTTGCTTAAATCAACCAACAAAATACTCATATTTGTGCTAAATGCTTAAGAGCCAGTACAATCTGTCTTCACTTTTCCTTCTTAGACAGCAATGCATAGGGGATATTTTTTTGTTGATGAAGTTCGTTAGCGATAGAAACAATCTACCATAAAATGGTTTGTTTGTCGGTACATATCGGACTTGTTGTGTACATACAAGAAATTAACACCAAATATTTCACTATTTTTTAGTAAGGACGGGTGAATTTAGAGTGGAATTATGTTTTAAATAAAAGAGCTTTTCGTGAAGACTTACTTTGTAACACAAGTCGACAATAAAACGGTCGAGTAAACGTCTCCCAAGCGCTGCTTCAAGAATACTTTGTATAGAATAGTTTAATAGAATCCAAACTATGAACGTTGAAAATGAGCAGTATGAATAGGATCATGTTTTACCGTAAACAAAGTTATCTTCTACCTAAACTTTCAATATTTATCATTCGTCCAATCTCTTATCCTGTATGGATTAAATATCGTATTTCCGAAATAAAACGAGAATGGATTACTGTTAAGTTATATTAACGCAATAGTGGTTTTAACTAAACAGTTCAATTTGATTTGATATTTATTAGGATAATAATAAAACTAATAATCCGTATAGCAGCGCTTCCCTAAATTTATTTCTGTTTGCACATAGCACCAGCCACGCTGCCGCATAACTTGTTCTCAAACTTTTCCTAAACTTAATTTTTACAGTTTAATTATTGGAATTGGTAATTACTAGGATAACTACAATTTGTTTACTTTGAACTTTTACGTCTCTATTTATTTTTTCTTTATCTAGATAAAGATCTCGTTCTAAGAAATAGGACAAGATTTTCATTTTCAAATATATAGAAACACATAATGATTTTGAGTTATAAAAACTGACCTATTAATTTTATACGCAAACCCTAAATGGTCGGGCGTGAACCTATACCTTTCCCGATGAATGATAATTATGGTAAATGATAAGCCATTATTGAATTTTGAACTATAAAACACAGATACTAATATTATCAGCTCTAAGTCTAAATACTTTGTGTTATTATTGACTGGTTTATCACGAAACGATTAAATTAAATTATAAAAGCTAACTATTAAAAATGTATTTCTTCGAAGCTCAAAACAGCGATAAAGTATTCAAAAATATTTTATGGTTCCGTTTTAAATACATAAACAAATTTAAAATATAATATAAACGACTGCTTAAATACCTTATTTTTGAATTAATTATTTCCGGACACATGCTAAATCACTAAAAAATAATATACTACTACCTGGTTCACAACAATAAAAAGTAAATTATTGTATTACTTATTTCGTGAATTCTACACGTTTTTAAATTAAAAGAAATATATTTCGAACAATGGGATACAAAATGCCTTCGCCTTAGCTCTTCTTAAATCTCTCTTAAATTGGTGAAGCTAATAATAATATACAAATATAATATTAAACATATAATAAGTTACAAATAGTAGGTAGATAGAAGGGCTCATAGCCCGGCGACATCTATCGATTATACGCGATGAAGTTAAGTAACTGCGGTCGCGGTCGGTATCTTTATGAGAGACCGCTACTGGTAAAAATTTCTTGAGCGTTTCCGTACTTCAGAGGGCACGTTAAGTCGTCGGTCCCGGTTGTTACCGTAGATAGCAGTCGTCAAGTCATGTCGGAGGCCTACCGTTGGGCTCACTTCCGACATTTAGGTTAACCACTAACCCTGCACAAATACGCACTGGAGCAGTATAGTGGAGTATACTTTAGGCCTCCTCAATAATGAGGAGAAATCTGTGCCCTGTAGCGGATCATTAATAGGTTGAAATCGCAATAGATAGATAGATAGCCGTCAATATATGAACTAGAATGTTCCGAAAGCGCGGCCCAGGCTAATTTCTGCGAACTGTCATAGAATATCTTGGTTTAAAACTTCGACGCAAAAATATCTATTCTGTTAACTATTATTCATTATGGAGTATTATGTTCATATAACTATACTGAGATATTACGTCAGGAAAAAATACCTAGGGTGTCAGTAAATTAATATTTACTCATTCATTATCTATGCATGTATATAATGAAACTGTAAATAATCTATGTCTGTACACATAAAGGATAATTGAGAAAACTGTTAGAGAGAATATTTACTTACACAATAGATCCGATAACAATGATTCTTAGAATGGCGCTCGGAAAGTGCTAAACCGTTTGGGATTTTACTGATATTATTATGCTGGAAGCAATATTGTGTTTTGTTTTATTTCAATCGGTTTAGAAACAAAAAAATACGATAATTAAAAAAATCCCAAAATGAAGTGTTCTACTTCATCATAACAACTTTGATAATAGTTAAGTTACATATGTTACTACTTTTCACAATTAAACAACACGCACTGGTATGCGACACTAATATATATCTATTACTATTAGTTATCGAGTTTTAAGAGATTATTATTCATTATAGAGATTATTAAGAGACTTATTAACATCTACTTACCATCATATACCATCTCACTTATAGCTAATAAATATATAAAAAAATATTTGGTAACTTTAAGTCCTATTTAAAATATAAATACAAATATGAAATGACATAAAAAAATAAATTATATTTTACGTATTTAACATTTAAATACTTATTTGCGAGTCGAGTAGAGGTCGCGTTAAAAAGAACAAAATACGTTAAACCGCGACAAAATAAATATTTTTCCGAATTGTATTGTGAATGTTGGGCCAACGTACCTGTTTAATAAAGTATGGCACTGTCACAAACCGGCACGGTACTGTCCGGTGAGATCCTGCCCGCCACTTTTATAGGTCGACTACGAGTCAGGTAAGACGACAATTAATAAACAGGTGCGGTACCTATGGACGCGGTTATATGCTGGTGTTCGACCATAAGTGAAAAGGATACACGGCGAAGATACCATTTCATTTCTACTGAGACAAAATAATACGAAGGAGTTTGTAGTTTCGTTCTTTTTTACACATTACAAGTTGATGCTTGTTTATTCTGCTTGATGGTAACCAGAGATGTAGTCTTGAATGGTGAAGTGCACTAACTTTGAAGATGCATAGGCATCTCATAGTAAGACAAGATTGACTATTCACTCTTGTCGTAAGGATACTTACGTTATGATAGAAGGGGAACACTAATTTCAGTCAATTTCAGTCATTTTAAATCTTGTGTTCTCTATCGTTTTATGTTAAAAACCAACAATTGTGTAGAATAGCGACGAAATGCTAAATGGTCATATCAGTAATACCCATGCCAGTGAAACAAAAAGGAGACGGAAAGACTTTCTTTCCTCTGCGATTATATTATAATCAGTGTTCTAGACCCTAAAAAAGACTCAAACGTGGCAGATAAAAAGTGTTTGATTATCAATGTTATCGGACAGGTACAATTCGGAAAAAGAGTCGTATCATCGTGTCTTACTTCGCGTTTCTACAACCTACAATTTTGTTTGTGATCCGAGTCTATTCGTTGAGTGATTCATTTCCTTCAAACCAAATACGATAGTATCTCGTTTATTAGATGCAAAGATTACTAGTGCTCTACCTTGTTTTGTTCTCGATAACGATAACAATTGGTTAATTTAAAAATTTTAAATTTATAACTCGCTCGTTTTCGTCTGACATCTTCCACTGGCAGTCAAACGCGGTCCTTAGATGTGTCCGTAGTCCATTTCTCTACTACACCAAATTGTTTTAAACTTTGACAACACATAATTTAGCAAACTAGTATTTCTTTTTAATTAAGTACACGAATCGTTTGATGATAAATAGTCACCTTCGACCATGGATCGTAACACCAATGATATCACCAACATGTTGTCGGCTATGAAAGAAGCGGCAGAATCGCTGTCTTTGGCTCAATGACACTGATATCAAAATACGAAAAACATTTCACGATTGATATTAAAAAGTATTTGGTATGTGGTAGGTAGAACTAGAACAACCAAAAACAAAAGAACCAATGAAAACCTTATTACCACTATGCATTACTATCGTCAGAAATAAAGCACGGTGATCTCCAATAGTAGGCGTGATAGGGTCCTAAGTTCTCAGCGCGATCGAATTTTCAATTGTAAGTTTCCCTTCCTCGGTTCCCTTTTCTCGGTCTGGGTGTGTCATGTCTTTGTATGTTGTCCATGGCATTTATGACACAGATAATTCTAGTATGGGGCGCTATGTGTGTACGCGTAACGCTACGTTATTTATTTATCATAGCGTCGTCCATTGTTATGCGATGTTCATCACCGTCAGGGAAGCTTAACTTTGATTCAAAATGGATGGAAAACCTCTTACATCCTAAAAATCGATTTGTAATACGAATAATAATTTCAATACATACAAACACAATTCCTAAGTTAAATATTATAATTGCGTAACAAGTAAATGTACCCAGAAATATGTCATTAATAAGTTACCTAAGTTGATTATCCTTCATTTTAATACCGCAATTTAAAATAAATTATAATGATTTCCATGTTTGAGGGTTGTATAATAAAAATATATTATGAACCCCCACAATTCCTTCAGGTTAGCAAAACATTTCAGAATCCAATTTCGTCAGATTCCTTATCCTGATTAATTAAACTCTTCACTGAGATTGGTCCAAATTCGACGTGGCCGTTTATATAGTTCGTATTAGAATTGACTCATATTTAAGTGTTGACGTCATTCTCAAATTCAATAAAACTAAATTGTATAATATCTATTGGACTTTGCCTGGAAACCGATCTCATATATGATTAGCCTAATTATATTTGAGTTTGGAATTTCCCATAAATAAATATTTGTTTTGGAATTAAATGTCGTTTGCTTAAACACAAACTTTTGAGAATGAGTAGGGTTCCCACTTCCGTGACTGGATCAATATTAATTCATACTAGTACTAATATACGAGTACTTTTATTACATACTAGATGAACCAGCAAACTTTGTTTTGCCATATAAATTATTATTTAAGAACTATTTTTATAACCATAAAAATTG
>DWJN01003892.1:0-13026 GCA_018248895.1 Carystus phorcus
AAAATGCTATTAGCATTAAGTCCGCCTTTGTGTCTATACTTATGTATATGGTACATAAAGAAATAAATAAATAAATATAATTTTTGTATGATATACCTACATAGTAGATGGTTACTAAAACTTAAGTAAAAAATATTAAGAAGCATTAAGAAAGGAGGTATATTCGTCTTGAAAATGTATAAACGTTCGTTGATAAATTGGACTTCAGAAAGGAAAATATTCTCCCAGAAATCTATAAGATTTACAATACAAGCAGTTTTTTGCATCTATTTCAACAAAATAAATAAACCCAACTCGCCTCGCTTTGGTATAAATACAATATATTTTTTTATATATTTTGCCGACTTTGTACAAATTTAATTAAGTAATTTTGATTGAAAACCCAAATACAGGTCGTACTTAATTCTAATTAAACAGGCTAAATACGGAATTTTAAGTAAAAACTCAATTTTTATTTCAACTACCCTACTCATTGGGCACCGTACTTAATTCAGAATGGACAATAATAGGCATTGTGCAAGGGACATTTTCGAAGATATGGGTAGAAAGTAATTACTCTACGAAAATATTATATTAAATTGAGCCATCATTAACAAATAAATGAGGCATAAATTAACTTTTTCCTAAATTACCTACCTGAATAAATTATAATATATAAACATAATCTATATAAATAAAAATGTATTGCTGTTCGTTAGTCTCGCTAAAACTTTAGAACTTTAAAACTTTAGGCTGGACCGATTTGACTAATTTTGGTCTTGAATTATTTGTGGAAGTCCAGGGCAGGCTCAAAAGGTAAGTAAATATATAAATGCCAGGAATTTAATAAAAAAAACAACAATTTTATACGGGGTACGAAGTCTGGCGGGTCTGCTAGTAATTATTAAAATCACTTAGAATTCGTTTCTGGTATAACGTTAAAATGACAGTCGTTTTTAAATGCTCTATATTCTAGTACGTTTTTGTTAAATAAATATCAAGTCTAAAAAATATTAAAAACCATGAACAATTTCACATTAGTTTCTTACCAAATATAAGTAAGGTTTCACGTAAGGATTATGTTATCAATACTATTCTAAAGTTATCTTTCCGTGAAGTTCACCCTGGCTACTACCTTAGAGAGTGTGAGGGTGAAACTCGAGTCAGAAGCTAAATTACTCGTTATGTTCTGGCTGGGGGCTTAGGAGTCAGTTCTTTCTTCAATCTTTCATACATCTTCATTCGCTTGGCCGAGAACATATCGGTGATACCTTTTGCCTGATCTCTTTGACCACAGTCACCATTTATCATTAGGCGTGTCTCCTCGTTTGTCGTCTATTCACATAAAAAAATGAAACAAAATTCAAAAGGAGAACATGGAAAAGAGATCTTGGTTAGAAATTGGGTTACCTAATGTAACAGATAGAAGTACGGAGGGCCCTACGTGTATTTACGGTTATGTTTGTGGCGAAACGGTTTATGTCTACCGAAGTTATTACGGAAAACAAAACTAAATTAAATTGTCAAACTGAAGTACTCCGAGATAAAATTGTTTCTTCGATCTAAAATAGTTCCCGTTAACAATCCCCATAAAATTACCTTCTCGTTTCGTATTTTGAACATTAATATTGATGGAATACGATTCATATACTATTTTTTTTTTCGCGTTTCATTACTTTTTTATATCTTAAGGTTAATACTAATTACTTTTATTAACTGCTAATGGCTAGCAAATCACTGTAGACCACAATTCTCTCTCCCTTATTGAGAAACCCTATATTATCCAAGAGGCTACATTATCGCAGAATTATTCATCCTTGACAAAGATTTTACCACTAACAACTTCTGATATGACTTAATTGCTATCTATAGATTACGAATAAGTCGATGGCTTAGCAAGCCTTTCAACACACGAAAGAGACCAAGGAATTTTGACTTTTGTTGCCAATTTAATGGTATATTCGTACCACTTGTTACGCTTACGCCATATTTTTTCTATGCTATATATACTTTTGTAGTAATCAATAAGTTCTGTTTTGTGATTGTGTGTAACATTAGCGTAAATATTCAATAAATATTAACGAAATCACGTCTAACTCCATATATTTTTTGTCATCAGTATCTTAATTTGTCGATAGTATCAATATTGATCTCTGAGACAAGCAGGTATCGCTGTTATTTAGTACGCATAGTACTAGAATATGTAATTGATCATATAATTGACAGCGTTATAAGCACTTACGTAATGAAACGGTTTGCAATGCACGATTCATACTTAACTGTGTAAATTGTCCAATAAACTTTAAAATAGATTTTATGCGTCACAAAATTTATATATAAACTCCGTTTTACTATTTCTTAAGCGTTTTAGTACTCTTTTAATTCTGGTATATCGGTTTTTAATCTTGCTGAAATAGCTACAAGTATATTGTTATTACGATTGATAACATCCGAACTTTGAAAATTGGTAAGTTTTACCGCCAGTTTCTAAAAGGCTTGTCAAAATTTCGTTCATATAACACGCATATTAACATGAAAGTTCTATGAAATCAATTCGAGTTTCTGAAACGTTGATTAGCGAATCATTTCTGAGTAATCATGCTTTCTGCAACCCAATTGACGTTTGACAATAGATTTGACAGTGAATTTCTTAATTTTTTCGTTGATCAGCCTTACAGAAACGGGCCGTTAGTCTTGTAATAAAATTATTTATGTTCCGTTTTCAGTAAAACACAAACTGCCATTTTGTCGGGATAACTTCGAGACGTTTCCTTAAAGTGGAAAGTGATTGCTTTTCTCTTTTTTGTAACTATTCAAACCCTAGAAGGGCTCGAAGTATTCTGAAGTTACATCTCTAGGGAAACCGGGCTATTGTGTGAAGGTAAACATACTCAAATACAATATCCATTTGACGCTATTTAATAAGGGTCCCAATTATAGTGTAAAAGCCGAAGCTTTTACACTATAACGGTAAATGTAACACGTGAGTCACGTTATGGTAATAAACCAAAGTTATCTAATATAATTGAATTAGCCTTTATATATAAAAAGTAGTGTAAAGATTACAAATTTTACAAATATAATGTAAAATAATTAAAATAAGATAAATATTTCCTAAAACGTGATGTATAATTTCGTAAAGAGAAGTATGTGCATAGAACGAATATATGGATTATAAATATTATCGAATACTTAGCTAAAAAAGTCGTCGACATAAATGTAGTAGACTTTAATAAGTTACTATTTTAGACTTCTTCATAACTTATTATCAGCATTATTGTGACACATAAAACATTTCTTTTAACGAACTATCTTTTAAAATAATATCCGTGGTCATTTTTATTCACTTAATCTTATATGAAAGGTTAAAATGGAATGAATGGCTTAGACCAGAAATCTTGTACGTGTTTCGTCGACACACAATATTTATTTCCAGCAACTAAGAGCAATATCTACAGACCATCCAAACGCAATGCAACCATAAATTGAAGAATATATGTTTCCGCCCACCGTAAACTACTATTGACGGATTGTATAATAAAATTTTATTGTAAATGAAACGGATAAGTTTGAACCATGTTTAAATGCATAAGTATCATTATTCTATTGTTGCATAATTTCTTATTGCACGTTGCGAATGATGTTTAACAATATAATGTCAATTGAAATTTGACTTTTCGATGTGTATTCGAGCGTATGTCTATGTCAGTAAGAACTATTTTACTCTGAACTGTTTCATGAGTATTCTTCACTAAACGTTCACAAACAAGATAATCTTTAAATCTTGTACGTACAGTCGATACAGTCGTAGCGTGTTTCAGGATCTGGATCAGGCAGCGCCATCTATTAATCAATTTTTAAACTAATTATAACGTATTTTAATCTACAAACACAATGTAAGTAATAATTATACCGCAGTTAATACAGAAGTGGTGAGGCTATTTTTGTTTACAGAGTAAGTATGTAAAAACTAGACAAATTATTTATCTTCGTTTTGTTTTCATAATCATAAATAAGATTGAATGTACGGATAAAGCTGATAATCTCATATATATTTAAATAAATGATAATATATTAAAAGATGATATCTTAGAAAAATATATGGCACAATTGATTTTTTTATAAAAATACTTTCAGTGCCGTATTGCGACACATAATATATAGCAAAAAGATTTTGTTCTAACTCACTATCCCATACAGCAATCACTCTTACATTTTACAAACGTAATAAATAAGTGATCGTTCAATAAACTCAATCAAGCATCTCAATGATAAAATAAATCAGTCTATTTAAAGTTGTTGTACAGTTAAATCAATCTCCGTGTCTGCTAAAGACGTAAGTAAAGCTGCAAAATGTACGAATGAAAAAAGTGTAGTTTTCACAAAAAGATGCAGTTGAAGTTTGTATAAATATAATAAAATCGTCCAATTTACTTAAAACTACTTTTAACTTTAATATTTCTATAGACAAACTTGCAGGTTGTATAATACTAAAAGCATACTTTGAAAGTTCGAAATACGACAACTCGTCTTCGCAAAGTTTTGCGTAATTTTTAATCGAGTTATCATATCGTTTACAAATAGTATCGACATCAAAATATTATTTTAAATTGTTAGAAGTTTAAGTTTTTATTGTGTTTTT
This sequence comes from Carystus phorcus, assembly GCA_018248895.1. Taxonomy (NCBI): domain Eukaryota; kingdom Metazoa; phylum Arthropoda; class Insecta; order Lepidoptera; family Hesperiidae; genus Carystus; species Carystus phorcus. Next base: position 4,622 of record DWJN01003892.1, read on the forward strand.
CAGAAGTCGGGTATTAGTCTTTAAAGTTATATATTGAAACATTTATTCGTCCCAATCATAGATTCAGTCAGTAAACGACTTCTTTCTAACTGACAATCTACTAATGATGCCTTTGGTTTTACTAATTGAGAGGAACCCTAACAAGGGCGATTTGTTTGTTTTTCACACGTAATTAGCTATTTGATAAGTTTTTGAAACCTATTTAATTTATTATTTAGTATTAGTAGTAGTATTATTATTTAGTAGTACCCAAAGAACCTATAAAAAGTTATTTTTAAATTTGGTAATAATTTGCCTTAAATATATGTCAATAACCAGCCAAAACCTTAATGTGGCGCTTCACTGGCTTTAGTGACGTCACGTACCTGTAAAATTGAAAATAGTATAGCAGTGGACGAACAGATGTTTAATGGTTATGACGTCATCGTAAAACAGACAGCCTGTACTGTTTTGTGTGACGTGAGTGATGTCTAAGAAAGTGTATCTTAACTATAGATTTTTGAATAAAGCAATCTTCATTTTCAAGTTATTTAACTGCAGAACATTTTCTTACTTCATAATGTACATCTGAATGCAACAAATGCTTCATTTAGTTCCTTTATTCATTGATACTGTCAAATATCCTATTGTAGTAAGATTTTGGTTTCAGAATAACTTATAGAAATTTTCAATGCGACTTAAGTAATTATGGGCGTAAGTTGATTGCATCATTAATCACGTTGAGAAACTTTACACTTTAGCAAACACAATTAAATCCCTACTTGATTCCGGCGGAGTCCCTTTTGTCACGAACGGTTAGCCATTCTACCCTCTGATACCATTGACTTAGGATTAGTGCAGATTGAGTTTAGTTAGGGCGCCCACACTAATTATGTTACAATAAAACGTAAAAGACAATATTTTCTACTTCTACATAAAACTTCTAAGGATTTTTTGATTACTCACAGTAACAGGCAGCACCTATGTAGATACTATTATTTGTAAGTTTATGCTAAACTCATGTCCAAGCATTCTTGTCTTTAAAATATTCATCTAATTTATAGCAGCCTTCCTACATAAGAATACTTTTCCCCTCCATGAAAGAGTTTGCAAAAGCAAATAAATTCCATATTTTAAATTGATCAAAAACCCGCTACTGGGTAAGCTGTGTGAATTTATTATAAAATTGAGAACAGAAATACTTAAATAACAATTTCAAAATAAAATTCAATTCAAAGGCATCACGAAGGCCGAAGAAAGATGAGGGACAAGAATAATAATGTCATTTTAATAATAAAACTGATTGCGTTTTATTTACATCATATTTTTTATCAAGTTAGGACTATAGTGCTATTATCATTCCGTCGATACCTATTCCGTCGTAACCTAAATACAACATACTAATTTAACTAATATAGGAGCACATGATTTCTTAAAAATGAATTCTACTATCAAGATTGAAAACTTTTGATGTTATAATACACAAAAATCGTTTCAGATCTTAAATACGCCCTAAATATCGTTCTGTTTATTAGCATGGATAAAAGCCAAATTGTTATCACGATCACTTAATTCATTCCCCGTAGTAATACATCATAATAAAAGTCGTTTATATTGAGTGAGTAATAGAATGAATTTAATAAATTATTTTGGTTGTAACTCTCGAGAAATCTTTCAATTTTAAAACATGTATATTAGCGCCGTACGAGACAATAGTACATATTGGAATGAGAGAAATTATGTAAGCTTAAGTCGTGTGTTTTTATAATTTGCCTAATTTGTTACAAAGATATCGTGAATCAAAAATATCCCACTGTGTGAACAGACGCTTCTATAAGTTCTACAAGTACACTACGTATTACGAATTCCTTAATCAAATAATGGTTTTCACACATGCAATGATTTTAAATTTGGCTTAGCCATTGATGCCTTAGACTTTGGCTTAGAATAGGAAAATACACTTCGCTTTACTTGTATAGGATAACCTAAAAACTTGTCTTTGAATATTTACATAGTAAATTACTGATCTTAGAGTATTATGAATATCTAAGCTAAACCGCGGAAAGGCGAATGGGCACAGGGTAGCCATAAATGACTATTGACTTAAGTTATTGACTACGTAACCCTAAGAAACCATAATAGTGGAATCTGTGTTGCGGCCTTTATAATATTCGACCACAATCATTTATAGTAACTAAGACGAAATACGACAATATAATTGGCATTGTAAAAAATATAATGAATGATATAGATAAATAGGATGTTGTTAAGGATAGTTCGAAGTAAAATTTAAATGAAATCACAATTAAATTTAAACGCCAAAAAAAAACAATAGCGCATCTACTAGTTAAGCCTTGGTAAATTAAGCTCAAGTTTTATTTTCAACTGCTGAAATGTCATTGCGTCCCGCAAAATGTGTTATGTCGAATGATATTTATTATCTAATAAGATATTTCTGAATATATTAATATCTACATGTCTTTCTATAATTATATTGCTTAGTGGTTTAAACTGTCGAGGTAAATTCTGGAATGTTACAACGACAGTCAGTATTACGTAATCGTTAAAAGTTTTCTAAATTTACGTTCTTGGAACTACCGTAGGTATATGGTTATTTGCTCTTTTACTGTGTATATCTAACCTTAGCTATCGAATTACTAAGGAAAATCGGACTGGGTTGTTAAGTTTTATATTTTTAGTATGTTCTAGTATCTCGGATATTAAATTGTTTACACCTTTGAGCTCGGTTACGTTATCCTTGGTAACTAGAGATTTCTCTGTCTAAAATTAGCTATTAGATAAACCTACTATCCTATTTTAGACGTCAAAATCTCATGTTCCATTCAAGTCTTCACTCCAAGTCTTTATTAATTTTAGATCAACGGAATTATACCTTCCAAGGTCTTAGAATAAAATGGTTTTGCACTTATTTTTATATTTTATCGTATCGTAAGCATAAGGTATCCACTCATATTTGAATTAAACAAGAATTTCGTGACTGAGGGTCTTGTTATAAAATTAGGAATAAAATTACAAGTATCGAGGTTTTTGGTAAGTTCTCTTCCATTGAGAAGTGAGGTTACTTATGTTTTTTTGAATAACTTATCAAATATCATAGGTACTATTACGTAGTCAATGTTTAACAATGTAACATAATTAATGCGTTGCGTTAATATATTAGGTTATTTTTCCGATTTGTGGAGACATCGCATTACACATCCAATGATGACGTCATACCAACTTTCTACTACAGTTCCATATACTTTAATTCCGAATATCGACAATTGGAGCTCAGCCTCATTTTGCTATAGATTTAATACTACAATGTACTTAAAATGTCATGGAAGCGTTACAACGCGATTCTAGTCAAATGTAAGGAGAAAACTTGTTTATTAATTGGCTCTGAAACGCTGTAACTGAAACACATCGACGTACTCTCAACCGAACATTGCCAGGTTTTCCCAAAACACCATACGATCACCGGAAATCTTCATAACTAATCTGCGACGAACAATTTTTAACGCACATCTTTCCACACGCAATCAAACAACAATCTGTAAACGCCGCACAAGCCGCGAATCGCTTCACAAACGGCTATTATTACAAGTCATTTCTGTTTTCGTTGGGCTAACAGACTGCGCTGCGGGCTTTTGTTTATTTATTTACTAGACACGTTACACTGCTATAGATTTAGGTCGGTGGTGACTTGAAAGAAGCAGAGCTGTATTTTTATCGGTGACTATAAATCGTATTGTGTGGGATGGACAATTTAAATTGTTTGTTTTTTTTAGATAGCCGGTTAGCCGTTGTTACTAAGTTTTGAAGTTGCACCTATTTGTTTTACATGTTTTACATAACAAGACGCTCATAAACTTGTGGCTTGTATTGATCCTAAGCGATCGACTAAGTTAAGCAATTTTACTGGAGGCAAGATTTGTAAAATGGCAATATTTCTTACTATAGGTTATAAAGTTTTATTTGTTAGGGTACCTTTAAAATAAATTGTATAATAGTCTAGTCAGTCAGCCAATCTAGTAGAAATCCTAACATCGTAATAAATTAAAGTTTCTAATTCAGTTTGCTAAATGGTCTATAAGCTGTAGGAAGTTTGCTAATTTACAGTTGACAACCTTGACAGAATATAACCTTTATCCGATAGGCAGACGGAAGTGACAGATAGTCAAATACTTCAATTTCTTCAAAGTGGGATGATCAATAAATTTAAGACATTTGCATTAGAATTCTCATTGATTTATTTGTCAATTTAATTGAATGTAACGTCTTTTAACGGTGTTCAATTGTTATCAAAATTAATAGCATCAACTTAAAAACTCATAGATTTGTTTCAATATCCTTATTTTAATATTATAAATGCGGTAGAGTGTTGTTTTTTTTTTGTCTTTCTTTGACATAAAATAGGAGCAACGGATCGATGTAATATTTAGTATGGAGATATCGAAGGACTGGAGAGCGCCACAGGATCCTTTTTATCGCGGAAAAATATCTCACTTTCATGGGAAAACACGTTCCAATCTAATATAAATCAAAAAAGAGCTGTATGTCGCTATATATGTACATATATGGCATGACATAATAATGGTATGAAATTCAGAATTTGTTCTCTACGACTCGTGTGATGCAATCATGAATGACATAATAATGAAAAATTAGAAGTTTATATAATATGTATACGAGTGACTAGTAATAAAATGAACTATATTACTTTAATTCGAATACGCCTAAATATTCGTACAGTTGAGGAAAGTTATAATGAAATATTTTAATATTTTAGTGTTAATTAAAAACTCTTTTAATTTTTATCAATGACGCTTTGGTTGATAAAGAAAACTATTAAGGTGAAGGAAAAGTTGGCATTGCGAGTGAATTTTGTAATCAGTACAAATTCACCGGACTATTATTTAAAAATGTTTGCAAGAAGTTTTAGGACCAGCTCTTCGAGAAACCATAACAATTACGAAACGTCAAACGCTTATAAATCAGTACAAAAAGCTATGCTAGTAGTAAAAGTAAGCTAGTAATTCAAACATGTACTTACTTAAGCCAAAAACGTAGGTATTAAAACTAAAAAGCACTGAACAAAAAAATTACATATTTTACGCAATGTGTATTCCTTTCATATTATCACTGTGACACTACCAAAACTGGCTCTACCCGTCCAGAATAAACTATTAATGTGACTATAATGGTTACTTTTCCTTTAGAAACTTTAAAACAAAATTGTCACTTTTGGAATAGTGCCACTTTTGTTTTCAATTGTAACGTGCCAATATAGTGGCTCATGCCATATAGATATAATACGACACCCCTATTATATTGTCTATATATATGTAGTGTGTAATTAGGTTACATTAATGTGATAGCAAACTCGGCTATGACAAAGTAAACACAATATTACGGCGCCGCGGCGTTGAGCCGAGCTCGCTGTCATCAAATATTGGATTCAATATCAATTCGCTTGAGGCAGAAATATCAAATCTGATACAACTTATTAAAAGAAACACTTTCATCAGATTCATCAGATCAGATCAGGTTTTTCTATTGAGTAATAATTGTTTCTGACAGTCAACAACCCTCAACAATACGTCAAGTATAGCTACAGCTGATCCAATGGGCCCTCCATCTAATTTTTCTTTTATCCACATACTCTAATACGCTTCAATACAAAATACATCATTAATTCTAAAAAGAAAAAGAAAAAGAGGTCGATTATTGACCGACATCATCAAGGAAAGGATAGGAGGGAGGTTCATAAGGAAAGTCCTTTTATAGGTAGTTACATCTTCAAACAGAGAAATTGAAACATCAATATCATTGATCAATTGGTCAAACAGAAAATATCAATATGTAGGAATTGCAGTTTTTGCTTTTTTTTTCAAACAATGCACAAAAAGCTTTCAACTTACCTGGAAGAATCCCTATGTACCGATAAATCTACCTTTTATTTTAACACCATATTTGTTTCATTACTTTGTACATTCTATAGTGTGTAAATTGGAAGTTATAACTGGAGAGAAAGACAAAACCTTAGATACATTTATTTAACATAAATTTGAACAGCGATGATTTTACTAAAGTTTCTAAAATACATTCTATCTACTTTGATTTCAAAAAAATCAAAAGAAACGAACAAGAGATGAAAAGCTTGCACGTGGAGGCCATGAAAGTCAATCAGCGCACGAAATTGAGTTGGAAACGGATTCGGGCCTTGACATCAGAAAACAAACGCTGTATCCTCAATTCAGCTTTTTTGCACCTGAACATTATGTAAATTTATTTCATTGCCGACGTAACATCTCGGAATAGCGGCATCGTGGTTGTTTATCACGTAAATCGTCGCGATTTTATAACGCTGCTACACCTTGGCTATCTGATAATGGTGTTTTAGGTGCAGAGTGAATTTGTATGACAGAAGAAAAGTAGAAGTGGTACATAAGCCCGCAGCTGTAATTAGAAAGAGGTTAGTAACTAGTTAGGTGGATTTGCAAAAATATATGTATTATCTCTCGATGGTAAGAGGCCAAGGGGACGGAGTCCTATGCGCTGGTCAGACCAAATCCATACCACTCTCAATATGGCTGTTTCTGAGGCCGTACACGTCGCTGAGAACCGGAACCGATGGAAGAACATCGTGAGAGAGAAGATCATATCATGAACGAGGTCACGACCCCCAGCATTGGAGTAACGACGCAAGGAGGACGGTGTATTATCTATCCATATTGTAAAGTCTTCCCGCCTCGTCTGTCTGTCTGAACGCGCTATTCTCAAAAACTACTGAACGGATAATAATAATAAATAACGGCACACTCTCATAGCCCCACACTAGGATACCCTGTGTCGTGGGGATGGACAACACAGAAAGACACACACACCCAGACCGAGAACAGAATTTTAAACTTATTAAAATTTCCGTCTCGCTGAGTATCAAACCCAGAACCCTTTCGAAGGCGGCCTGGCGTGGTGACCATTACGCCACGCGGATCGTCATGCAGGATGTTTATACGGTTTTCACTAATGGACTGAGTGATTCAAGAGGAAGGTTTTAGTGTATAATGAAATATTATTTTGTGTAAATTGGATGAAATATGATAATTATTACTGCAGATGTTGGAGAAACTTAAGCCGATTTGGAGTTTTAGTCGAAAACGATTCCTAAACCATTAAATGTATAACATAATAGTGTACAATGGAAATATTCCTCTTTTATAAGTCTACAATAAAGTCCACAATGTCAAAATGTTTAAAAAATGTATCATATAATAATGTTTTAAAATTAAAGAGCTGTTTAGACGCATTCGATATTAAATCTTATTAAGTTAAATACGTTAGTTATTTTAAACATTTCATGCTCATTATAATTGCCCTTTACACCATACAATTTAAATACCTTACGTGTTATCGTAAAATTAAAACTATCGCGTGACAAATAAATTCAAGGGATCCTGAACTAACACGACACAACACAAACAAAAAAATGATAATGAATAATTTAAAATGTGTTTTTTTATATACGCGAAGCAAAATATATACCGAAGCAAAACTAGATAATAATAATATTAATTAATTCCAAACCCTATCCATTCCAAGTCTATTCCAAATTCTATCAACGAATTTGGAGTCCTTGTGACTTTGAAAACACTCAGCAAACACGAGGCGTGTTGTGTATAATGGTAGACGATTTCGTTTAGAATAATCAATATGTTCATTAGTAAATAAGTATGTAAATTTTATGCGTTGATTTCAATATATTTACCATAACTCTTACTATCTCGAAGGGTTTACACGTAGATAACGCCAATAGGAACTAAATTCGCCAGTTCAAATAATTTCACAACAAAGTAGGAACGATATAATGGTAAATTATTTTTATATCATTCGGGGTTGGTTTTAGAATTTTTGAATTGCAAGCTACATATATAATAGCAAGGTTTTATCAGTAACTTGAAGATAAAGATAATTTATTTTCGTTGAATAGTCATAAGATGTTACAATGCAATGTAAAGTGTCTTATTCAGCTCGTCGTAAGCATGAAAATATAGTAAAGTATAAAAATATCAGAAAACAAATATTTAAAGAGAATACCTAAGTTATTAAAATAAATTAAAATTGCAGCATATGTCAAAAAAAAAAATATATACAATTCATTAGAAAGCAATGAATTCAAAAATTCATTTATATCATAATAAACCGATGTCATTAACGTTTTTTTACGTACAGACCTAAACTTATTAACTGACCATTCTTGTAAATGTTGTGACATTTTATTGAATATTTTTATTCAGATCCCTTATGCATTTCTGTGCACTAATTAAGTATGCGGTGGTTTATACATGTTGGTTTATTTTATTTAAAGGTGCAAAAATTAATCAGTACTTAAATTGATTATTTGTTACTGGGCAGAAGCGCCA
>DWJN01003893.1:0-13026 GCA_018248895.1 Carystus phorcus
TTTGTGTGCATATTGGGTAGGTCTGAGAATCGGTCAACATCTATTTTTCATACCCCTAAATGTTAAGGGTGGTCCACCCCTGATTTTTTTATGGCAAAACAACGTTTGCTGGCTCAGCTAGTATATATGTATTATATTGTTCTTTAATTACAAATGATTGTTGCGTCATTTTAAATTAACAAAATAAGATGTTGTTGCTAATGTCATATTATTATGTTGGTATTAAGTCATTTGTAATAAATATTCATTATCCGCAGCATTGAGATCATTATACAGTACTTTATATTGATGCCTCAATCAGAGTCTGCTATTTACATTTAAATGAAGCGAACGCATTTGATTTCTCATTAATATCTGTGTTTAGAATGATCTTGGTGATGTTGTGAAGATGGTTGATGACGTCTTGTAATATCTGATGACAACAGCGCGGATTAAAATACCAATATTAAAATACCAATATGATTAAACATGGCTGTTTCAACGAAAATGAGGTAATGTGGTATTGTATCATATTTAAATATTTCTATCTTAGCAAAAAGGTAAAGTTTACTAATAGATTTTACCTCTAACTCTCATACGTACAATATTTTATATTGGATTGAAGTTGAAAGAATGGTTTTACAAAACTTTTTATTTTATTTTAAACTACACCGATATTGTTAACCATGCCATAAATTACCTATCCGACCGTAACTATCCAATAAAATTCATATTTTTTTTGGGTTAAAGTGTGTAGTCCTATGTGCTATTCCGGACTCTAATCTATCACTGTGTCAAATTTCATCCAAATCCATTCAGTCGTTACTGAGTGATTGAGAATCAAACATCCATCCAAACTACATATATATTGTTATATACATACCTACCGGCATTAAGGTTAATACAACTCTTTTTACACAGTTGACACTTGCACACACATTCACACACACATACGCGTACACACATAGACAGACGTGCGCACATAAAAATTTGAAATACAAAATTGGGTTTGTTGTGTGTGTGAAATATTTACTTAACTTAGTCTGAAATCTTCACGCTTGAGCTTGAGAGCCAATATTGTCTTTGTCTTTCTTGGCCGAAAACCCAAGTCCATAGACGAAGTCCATGTACAACGGAGATTCCTTACCATCAGGTAGTTTGTCTGTTCGTTTAACGGCTAGTAATAATGAACTTAATGAACTCCCGAACATATATTCGTATGTCCAAGAATGCAAATGAACCGAATGAATGGTATTATTAATGTTCCTGTCGTGTTGACATGACATAATGTGATATACGGGCGCTGTGAGCGACTGTACTGTAACAAAGGTATAGAACAAAAGTATCTAACGTTCCATCTTGTATCTGCGCGTACGTATTGCCTGGGATATGGTCTAAGCGTTAAGAGTAATAGGAAAGGCAGCGCTCGGAACAGATGGTGCTATTTGATTTTGAGACAATCTGTAATTAAGTTTTCAGAATTGAACAACGCATTTTAATTTTTAATATATATTCCATCTGCCTTTTAAATTTAATGATTTTTTTAAAGATAACTGATTTCCTATATTTTTAATGATAGAGTGTGTTGCGCGACAGGTTTGTATTTATACGATTCAAATTATTTTAGTATATTGCCATTATCTGAATACTAAAGTCAGTGTCTTGAATCGTAGTGACATATTGGTATTGTGTTGAAATAAGTACCTACTTATGATCAGGTCTACTCAATAGATTATTTATTTTTTAAACCTTTTACTACACTTTTACAATTTACAAAGTAAGTTACACCATAAAAATATTTTAGCTTACTTTTTACTATTTCATCTTGCTTTTTTTCAATATTTAATTTAATTGGATAATATCAAGCAAGACAGATGTGTTATTTGTGTTGTCCACACCACCCACGACACAAGGTCTCTTAATATGGAGTAAGATTGTAAGTGTTTATTAATTCTTATTTCAAGCAACGTGTATCGCTTGTGTTTGCACCACACGCCAGTTGCAGCGTCTATATGCGACATTCCACTCAAATCTGTTACTATTGTGCATTTGGCATGTTCCTGAGGTTTTCGTTGCGAGAAAAATGCAATTCTACTTACGTATGTAAGTGTCGGGTATTGTTTATTGTTCTCGTTAACGATTCTATAGTCGGTTGTCTATGGCTAAAAGATCTATAGATCTATACATCCTCGTAGTTTATGGTCCGAAGATCGTTGCGCTTCGATCGTAATTTTAACAAGTTAAATGCCAAGTGTTCGTGTGTAGTATGTTGTCCTAAGTTATTATAGTGTACGCACTATGTTAGATTTTAAAACATGTCCTATATTTGACGACCCGCGTGGCGTAAAGGTCACCACATCTGACCGCCGTTCGAAGGGTCCTGGGTTCGATTCCCAGCGAGGCGGAAAAATATGAATGATGAATTTAAATTTCTGTTCTCGGTCTAGGTGTGTATGTAAATGTCTTTCTGTGTTGTCCATGGCACCCACGACACAGGGTATCCTAGTGTGGGGCTATGAGTGTGTGGCGTTATTTATTTTATTTTAATGGAATCATACTAAGTACTTTTTCTTTCGGAGCTTGTAGTACAAAACCTAATGTAACAAAAGTATATATTTATTAATCTACTCAATTTTTTACATAGGTACATTATTGTTACAATGAAAATATACTGGTTGTAAAGAATGAAATTAAAAATAATCGTTTATTTATTATGGTGTCTTGAAAATGAAATTCTTAAGTTTGGCTTATAGTTTAAAAGACAGCTTTACAAAGTATAAGACAAGTATGTGTCAGAAAAAATTATTTTTTTTGTGATTCATTTAATCATCACATTATCCTTTTAAATTGTGTTATCATCGCAGAACTGAATCTGAGTTTCAATATAATTACGGATCCATTCTTGTTTTGTCTTATATCATGGATTTATTGTTAAAGCATTTAACAACAATAAATAAATCTACGAAACAGGACTATTAACAAAAATTTAAATTTTCGTAATAAAATTACTCACTATAACTAATTATTTTATTACTAAAGTTGGAAGTAGATAGTAGTACACACAGATAAGAAAATAAACATTTTATGTAACTACTTATTTAAATTACAATAAATATCTCTGCGTAATAAGCTTCACTAATATTGTCATTGATTGCATTTCGATTCAAGCACTACAACATAGTACGGTGTAGACATAGAGGAAAATATTGTTTAAATCTCATATATCGATATAGTTACATGTAAATAGAGATTTGTTTAGGAGATGCAGATGAAAATAATTTGTCACAGCCAACAAAGTGTTCCAGAGTAAAAAAAATAATAGTTTTAATTTTTTTAATTCAGGTCGCATATCAACGTTCGGAATTTAAAAATTCCCGCTATTGTGCACGCCTACTTTATACTGATCATGCAAGTTATGTTGAAGTAACATCGATATGTTTCGTCTGAAATAAATTATTTTTTGTTAATATATGAATGATGAAAATCTACTATTAAGCGGTTTAGAGTTTTAACTCTCTTTATTCATCGATTTTTGTCAATGGCGCGCATTTTTTTGTCATGTTAAAACTAATATAATCCAAAGTATGATGATATTTATTGATGGAATACTTTCATTTATATTTTTAATTTATACATAATTATTTTTCATTCATATAATATTTAGACATGATAAAATACTAGTGTATTTTAATAAATAACTTCTTTTATATAAATACTTTGTTATAAGGATTATTTATTGGTCATCTATCACACATAATTGATACGTATGTTGACTGTACTGATACAATATAAGTTAACGATTGAAAAACACGTTATAAGCAACTATTTGTGCCTTTACATGCCTTTATCTAGATATATATAAACTAATGTAGACCATTTGTTTAAGTAAGCATTGTCAATAATATCGCTGATTATGTTGAGGAGACATAATAGTATTTTGTAAATTTTATTCAAAAGTCGATATGTATCATGGATATTGATCCATGAAGGTGCATAAAGGTCGAACTCCACAATCTTTATTTAAAAAAAAACATAGAAAAGGTTTTGGAAAACGGTATTCCAATTCAATTTTATTTGTCGTATTTGAAATATTAAGTAAGTACTGTAGTCAAATATTTATTATTTTGTAATAGAAGAATTAATCGACAAATATGTTTTTCCACATCTCAAATATAAATTGAAGTATAATAAAAAAATAATTCAGAGTTGACTGAAGATTTAAGTTGAGTATGACAAAGTAGTCAAATTCTGCAACTGGCCTTAAAATCAGAGCCGAGTTCGACCTAGTATCGTTGAGCCAGTCTGCTAGGTACACTGTTAAAATAGAGAAATGCTCACGTCAGTCTGCTCAGTTAAATTTCCGAAGGTAATGAAAAGTCCGTTGCTAAGATTTTTCGCATTAAAAAATCTATAAATCGAAATAGAAAAGTGAGAGTTTTAAAAAATCTCATCAGTCTTATTACGCCTAGTTCGACTAGTAACACCAGATTTTTATGGATTCTAAATGAATGCGTTCGAAGTGATCAGGACGGGCGCCGATTGTATAAAGCGACATTCGACTTGTTTACAATTTCAATGGATTAGCTTCATCTTTGACAATTCGTCAAAATGTTCGTTAAAAAGTCATTCTTGTTTATTTTGTGGAGAACGGACATTATAAGATTGAGCAGTCTACGATACAATTGTATGCGTGAAGCGATGAACGTGATAATGAAGCATCAAAATTGTTCGTCTAACAGTTACCCTTTTAGCAGATTTACGTGCGATATTGTCAATAATCAAGACATCTACGATTTCTATATAATAATCATTGCAATTTATACACGATTGTACGTGTTGCTCTAGATAGTACTTGAAGGGTATACGTAAGCGACATACATATAATTATGGACACATTTAATTTCTAAATATTTTAACGTATATTATTTTCCCTATAAGTACCACGATACACCAATAAATATACACTTTACTAATTTTGTTTACATTAATTTCAATAAATCCATCTATGACTATTCTAATTTTTTTAATATATTTTTAAGAATAAATTAATATAAACATTGAGGGTGATCACACTCTAAAATCGTTCAACATTCCATTATCTACCTTTACAATCTCATTTACTAATATTTTTTCAATTTTTTTGAGAGCAAACAAAACTGCATATAATTTCACAATAGTCCTAAGATACATTATAGGCCAACAATGACCGAGTTTAAACATTCAAAGATTATTGTATAGATAGCCGCTTGGCCGCATAATCTGTCGGTGTCTTGCGAACAGTGCCGGATTACATCGGACCATAGACGGATTATCTTTGTATTCAAATTTGGAAGCTGAAAATATCTCCCTTGACGGTCATTCGATAAAACCGGCACTGTCGCTGATAATAAAGGAGCGCCGGATCATTTAGTGCACCCTGATATCTCGCGCGTGAACCGGGGTAGTGTCTTCGGGGCTGGGGCTGTCGCCGAGGTGTGGTCGGATGTGGACGACGGAGCGGCGCTGGTCGTGGTGGTTGTAGTCATCCCGCATCACCAGCCCGCCGATCCCGTATCCCGGTCCCATCACCCCGGAGCCGCTCAGGCGCATCTTCTCCGGGTCTTCGTCGAGCTTCACAGAGGAGAACACCGTGCTCAGGTTCAGTTGCGGGATGTCGTAGAAGACGGTCAAGGTCAGCATCAGGAACGTCAGCCCGAAGATTAAGTAGACTGCAAAAAAATATGTCACAGATAAATAATATTTAGTACAATCTCTCGCTTGCTCCCGCCCAACGTGTTCGACGATTCTTTTGCTATTATAGTTACTCGTTTGACCAATACAAGTTTTATCGGCATTAAAAATATATACAGGCATAAACCCATTTATTTTTTTGATAACATATTCATATTAAATATACACAATATACAAAACGCCCCTTTAACTTCAACCCATTAATGGCCCGCTACTGAGCACGGGTTGCTCCTCAACACTGAAGAGGTCTAGAGCATACTCCACCACGCTGGTCCAATGCGGATATAATTTACCGCTTTGTAATTTTTTGCTTTTAACATCAAAAAATTCTATTGTGATTATAACCCACTTCGATCACAAACAAGCAACAAAAACATTCATTTGCCATACTCACAAGTGGTAGCGACTTTGTACAGCGGACGATATGGCTGGTCGGGATAGTCGCCGGGGATGTAGTCGCCCAGCCCGATGGTCGTGAGCGAGATGAAGCAGTAGTAGAACGAGTCCAGGTAGCCCCAGTCGGGCTCCAGCGCCGCGAACACCGCCGCCGGCACCAGCAGGAAGAACACCACCAGCATTGTCACTGTGGAACATCGTCATTGACTTCCAGTGCGCTTGAAGCGCTTGAAGCGCTCGTTATTATGGGTCACTGGGGGTTGGGGTACATCGTCATGACTTCCAGTGGACTTGAAGCGCTATTTATTATGGGTTACTGGGGGTTGGGGAACATCATCATGGCTTCCAGTGCGCTTGAAGCGCTTACAGTGGTAATCATTATGGGCCACTCGGAGTGGAGTTTTGATGTTTTCTTATCTCGACGGCTCGCATCATGCCATATGATCGAAACATTTAAGTAACTGCAGGCGCAGTTAATATTATATTGGGCGAAGAGATTTAACATGTCGCGGACTCTTTTTTAAATTGACTAAAAACTAATTTGAAATACCATACGTAGGCCAGTGCACGTGGATGAAGTAGTTCAATCACTCGACGGTAAGTGATGACTGTCGCCCATGGACATTAGCAACACCAGGGATGTTACCAATGTGTTGCCTGTCATGAAAGGGAAGAGGGGGAAAAACAGAACTGGCACTCCAGGTGGCGGGCGAAACATGACGTAGTCATTTCACGACTGATTTGCTCTGGAGGGTGATAGCCAGCCAGTGAGACCATGGAGGTCTTATCACCGTATAGAGATTGGGATTACATTACACCTTTGGGATTAGATTAGGCAGTATCCGAAACCTAGAGATTAACCAGTTAATCAGCAGGGTGCACCGCTAGCAACTGAGGCTGACTTTTACTCGAAGATGGTATTAAGCCCCTTACACCCCTTACCTAACAAATATTAATATTAAAGGCTAATCAAGGTCTTTAGTGTACTAGACAGTGTAGCCTTCCATATAATGACTATGACACACAAAAAGAACAATTCAAATCAGCCTTCTAGTTCCAGAGATGAAACTATCACAAACAAAAAACACTCTATAAAAAACAAAAATCTTTTTCAGCTTGCTTGTGCTTATAAATGGTACATACCAATAATGGTCAAATGAACGAGTCTGATGGTGAAAGGTCGGTAGAGGTGGCCGAGAGAAGCGTTGAGGGATCGAAGCAACGCTGTAGCCGGCAGCAGGAGCCTCTCCACCAGCGCCGAGAGAAGCACCAGAGTCAACGGGATACCCAGCAGCGCGTACACCATGCAGAACAGCTTCCCTTGCTTCGACAACGGAGTCACGTGGCCGTAACCTGTAATTTTGGAGAATTTTAAGGAGTTTTTCGCCGTTTCTTCTCCTCTTTATAAGGCACCCTTCCGAAACGGTGGTAGATGCAAAATATTTGACATTTCATAAGTGTTTTTATAAATACCTACGTGAAATAAATGATTTGAGTTTATACTTTATACGTGTAAATCAGTGATGGGCAAAAAATAATTAAATTAACAATTACAAATTACAGTTACATTGTAATTAGTAATCAAAATATTTACACTGTAAATACATGTACTGTGTTGGCGACGTAACGCCAGCTCGCGTGAGGAAATAACAGGCGAACTCCTAACCTTTTCCTTTTTTAAATCTATTACACATACTTGAAATTGATTATTTTTTCTTAGTAAAAAAACCAACTATCCGCTTATACTTCTTTGGTTTAGAGGCGTGAAGCACTTGACACACGAGTAGAAGGCCTGTGACCCACACTGCCTCTGAACTGGTCGCTGCAGCCCACGGGTTTATTAATTAACAACCTCAGATAGATTAGCAGTCCCATTGTCGTATTGCTTGGTTGCGGCCAATGTTTTTTAGACGAAAGTTTTTAAAAAATTACGAAATTAATTGTCTAAAGAAAATTGTAATTCCATAATAGTCTCTTATGGACTGGAGTTGTCTATAAATTATACACCTTTTTTGAAAAGTAATCGTGGAGCAACAACACAAAACTGGCATTGAATTTTAATAGGTAAAATTTTCATTTATGGTCTATTGGAGATTTCCCCTTCGAAAGCAATCGTTGAAATCTTGGAATGATTAATAACACAACTGACATTGCTCCTTGTTTGACTTAAATTAGTGTTAACATTAAATTTAACATTGATCGTATTGACAATGTAATTGTAGTAGAAGGAAATCAAATATTGTTGAAGTATTTAACAAGAGAAGGATCGATCACCTGTCGAGGCCGGTGTAGGTCCGCTTGAGGTCGTCGTCGGAGAGCCGGTCGCGCTCCGCCCGCCGCTTGCGGTGGATCCGCTCCAGCGACCGCGTCAGCGAGTCCCGCGAGCGCCGCGCGCCGCGCCCCCCGCGCCCGCCGCCGCCCCGCCCCGCGCGCCGCTCGCCGCGCCGCCGCACGCGCTGCTTAGTGTTCAATAACAATACATTATGGCCGCGTTCCAGTAAGCGTTCACAACGATCAAAACGTTCATTTCAGCTTTCCACATGACGACCGGAGACGAAAACTTCACTCATGACGTCATGACTAACGCTCACCGCGACCCATCTTAACAGGTAGGTCGAAGTGTCCTTTTAAGATGGGTCGCGGTGAGCGTTAGTTATGACGTCATGGGTCACGTTTTCGTCTCGACCACAACGATCGCGGTCGTTATGTGGATTGCCGGAATGAGCGTTTTGATCGTTGTTAACGCTTAGTGGAACACGGCCTTATTTATTAATTTATTCATAAAGTTTGACGTTATATATTTTTTTAACTAACTAGCCGACAAACAAACAGACTAGCTATAGTATAATATTATTCACCCTTGGGCATCAGCAACATTAAATATGTATCAGTTACATATTAACAGATACGTAGCCGGTTAAGAAGAAAGAAGAAAAAAACGTTATGTTAAACAAAATTAAAGGCTACGTACCGGGTCGTGGAGCGGGTAGTAGAGCGGCGGGTACGGCGGCGGCAGCGGTAGCGGCAGCGTGGCGTACCGCGGCGGAACCACCACGCTCACCGGCATGCGGCCCAGCTGGAACAGAAGGTCACACAACGTTTAACACACACAAAAACTTAACAAGAAGACACAGCAGAACGGAAGTCACATCGACTTCAGATCACAGTCCGTTATATGCTATCGTTGTCCATTGTCATGCAAGTTCGAATTTGCGTATAATAAACAACTAAACGACCATTCAATTATGATTCTAAGTAATATACAGATTGTATCTCTGTTATCTGTCGTACCTTTCGCAATTACAACAATAAATATTCATCTCTAGACAAATTTAATTTAACATCAAATCAAGTAAAAAAAGAAACCTAACAATTACACTCATCTAAATAATTGTGATTATTTTTGTATTATGTCACGATGAAGCACACGCATGCACACACACATACGCACACTTATGCGTAGATGTTAAAAAGCAATAAAAAATATAAATGAAACCTATTAGATTCCCTATCCTATCGAAGTAGTAAAAATGGTTGGGAATAGATGGTCCAAAGATTGCAATAGTAATTTACAATTACTACATCCATTATCATACACTTATAGGTAATTGTTATAAACGCTTAGGAGTTCGCAGAATAAAAGGCTAATGTGGGTAGATTCCAACAAAAGTTCAATAATCGATATCATTCATGTACTCGTACTATTGGTTCTAAAATAACCTTTCGATTCGACCTGGCTGTTCGTTTCGCATTTCAAAATGCAATCTCATTATAACTGAGGGTATTTCGTGTGATTACGGGTCGTTATCAGCGCCATTCACGATTCAGGTACCCTCATTGTACGTTCAGTGAATGGCTCGCCGCGCCGCCGCGCCGCCAACCGTCGACCGCGTGGGCAAATCGATCCAATAAATTATGCAAGCTAAATTGCAAGTAATTTAACAACAAAAGCTTACTGCTTGAGAACTTTGTACATCTAAATTCACTGGCAAATTCTATGCTCTGGATTTATGTTGAGTCGCGAGACCATTTTGAATTAAGTTATAAAATGTATATGGTTAAATAAGGGTATGGCGACTATTTGTTAGGTACAAACTTGTAGTAGGCACGTAACTTTATTATAAATGAAAATAATTTAAAATATCAATGGCAATGTTGTATCAATGGCATTACCTATCGACATCCAACTGATCTGAACTGAATTGAATAATCAAATAGACAAATTTTAAAATGTGGGAGAGAGGTTGAATAACAAATTATAAAATTCATCAATCATCACACATTTTTTTATTTCATCGATTATTAATTTTCAATGATAGGTAACTTATTTCATATCGTTTAAAAGTTTAGAAGGGAATACAAAACAAATGAGACAATTATTTACTTTTAATATCGACAAATATAGTGTTGAATGTATCGGGAAAGCACGGTGATGGCAGAACAAAGGAATGTGGGCCGAGAACACTTCCTTGACACACGCCGAGCGGCGCGCATACGAAACGTTGGGAAACTTGGGTTTGTGTGTCGGTCACGTGTTTACCTTAGTTTCTAAACACTTTTTCACTGAATACACAATCTCTAAACAAAACATTTAACAGTTACAATCATTAGCATGCCTTTGATATCATGGTGGTGCAAATATTTTATCTCAGTGCATCAGCAATTAATATTTTAGACATTAGCGTATTTTAATCTTATTTTTTTTTTTGTGGACAAAGTTATATATTTGTTCCAACTATCAAACGGTATTTTAAGCCTCTGCTTTTTTATCGCGAATCTTATCTTTATAATTTATGCTTGTAACAGCCAAAAACTTGACATTCGGAAATTGGGAGTCGGTTTACTCTCTCTGTAATAAGTACTCAAGCACTGAAATACGGACTAATCCCTTAATTAAATTAAGCTATTTCCCTTATTCAATTAAGTTGTGCCTACTTATTTTGCGCCATACGAGGTTTGTACAATCCGGATGCTTAGAATTACGTCACATAAATAACATACGGGTGACCTTTTAAATTAAAAATATTTATTTGGTTGTTCAATTAAAGTTCATTGTTTACCTATAGACAAACTCGCGGGCAGAATACTAATGCGTCAATTGAACCAAAACAAAGTCTTTGTGTCGGTGAAGCCGTCAAGCAACAGGTAGCTGCAAAACAATGCCTAAGTGGAATGTAGTTCGCCTCTAATCCTTTATATGTAAATTAACTTGTTAAATTGTAAATACATTTATAAACTTTATCTTAATTATATTCAAGTTGTATCTCAATTTGTGTAATACGAAAGCGTAACCATTTTTTATTATTAGATTGTTGTATGTCGATGAATATGCATTAGGTACTGCAGCAAAGATCCTGCGTCTAATATTAGAGGGATAAATTTAATGTCTTCATCATTTGGTTCGAGGTTGTTATACCGCAAAGCGCATGATCTAAACGTATCGAATTACGTTTATACTGAACGATTTGAATGATCGCTTATAATGCGTACCCAGACTACCCAGGGATATGGCGCTCGAGTCAGAGATGAAAGTAGTTGCGATGTAACCAGTAATATAGTAATGCACGTTTTAAAAGAAGACGTTAGATAAACGAGTCCTTAATCTGTTTGGTGATCGGCCGTTGAAAGACCCAAGGCCGATTAGTACGGAGCGGCTGCGGACATAGACGTACGCTCTAGCGATTCTAAATTCTGAGCCGTGTTAATACGAAATAAAGTTTTTATAAGAATACGATATTCAGAATGTTCGAGCTTTATTACCTACTGAATGTGAGCGTCACAATCACTCGTGTCCCAATATAATGTAAAGACTTGCAATTATTTGGACACAATTGAAAATTTCAGCAGTACACAAACTGACGTCTTTTGTATATACATCGTTCCCACTCGCTTTTAGTGTGGGAGTATTCTAGAAGAGGATAAATAGACTAATAATAAATTAGAATCCTCACCCTCCTACATGCCACCTCCACCTGCCATCAGGTAGTATTGATATCAAGCACTCACTTAAGTAAAGTATATTGATGATAATGTTGTCCGTAGTTAATTAAATGACTCAACTTACAGATAGCACAAAGCGAATTAAAGACATAGATATACAGGTTTCTAAATACATTGTACAAGTAGAGTATTTGTTGAATTTTCACGAAAAAGATCTATTAGCGAAACGATCCATCATAAGCGATACATTAGAGGAAGTTACCCGCTACCACCTCCGCTGTTGGTATCACAGCGTCCGAGTACCGTAACTGGTTCCTAAGCGTTACTGCACAAACATTGCAGCAAGTGTATCAAGGCGGTTCGGTTCGCTGCGACCCGCCACCAATCATCTGTAGGCCTACGAGTTATAGTCCGATAGATATCTGCTCAAACGACGTGTTAAATTTATCAACACCTAAACAATAGAGACGCTCAAGTGTTGATAGATACAATTTCGAATGTTGCTGTTTAGCACGCCGTGAAAAATTATAATCCTGAAAACGGCATTAAAATCGGATAAGCGTCTGAAATTAGCGTGAACTAACATAGTCAGACAGACAAAATGACAAACATTGTTTTGGGTTCTCTTGCGTATGTGATAACAACTCATTATGAAAATTTTAAAGTATTTAGTTACATACAGTTTTTATTATATGTACAGATTGCAAAGTAAAATAGCGGATAATTTATTAAGATTGTAGATAGAATACATTGAGAGCTCGTCATAATAAAACATTGGTCTCATATATACTTACATATGTACATGAATTATAATGTTACTGCGAGTACGTACATATATTAACAACTAGATGAACCAGCAAACTTTGTTTTGCCATAAAAATTATTATTTTAGAACTATTTTTACAACCATAAAAATTGTTATAGTGTGTTAACCTTAAAAGCTAGACATATGCTATCGCGGACTTTTATTTAGATCTTTTA
>DWJN01003894.1:0-13026 GCA_018248895.1 Carystus phorcus
ACTTGATTAGTAGATTATGTATGTAACTCGATTTCATATAATATGTTGACTGGATCTTTTCTGCTTAACAGGGTCCAGATAATAAAATAAAATTACATTAGTGTTATTTTATTCCTGCTAATAATGATCGGGATGAACTTGCAAACAAATTATTTAAAGCTTAGCATAAGAGTGCTTATTAATGATTTATATCTATGTTCCTTTTATTAATAAAATTTAAACTTTTGTTCAAAATATGTTAATTTGTAACTTTTATTAAGTCAGAAAGGTCTTTCTTTCCCTCTTCTCTTTTCTTTCTTGTTCGACAACGCATCTGTGATCCCTTTGATGTTATTGATGTCCGTGAGTTACAATGATCATTTATCATCATGTGGCTAGTCTGCTCGTTACAAAAAGCAGATAATTACAAAAAAAGAATAAGTATTCAAGTCGACGACGAGTACGACCAATGATGTGCATGAAAATCTTAAATAAACATAGGCGAGTAGTAGTAGTTAGCATAGGTTTTTGTAATTTAAATAGACAAAATTAGCTAACCGTCCAACGTATGACATCCGTAAAATCAAAAGTATCACCAACGCGTTGTTGAGCGAAACTAGATCTTTCTTACTGGCTCTTTACATTTCAAAAGGCGAGTCAATAAAATGAAAACTTTCAAAGCTCACGTCCGCATTATAATGTGGTAGTGGTATGTTCATTTCAACCTCTTTAATACAAGTCCATTTCACTATATTATCATATCACTAATAAACTAAATAGGTAGGTACCTATATGTTAAAAAACTTGAATTACATATTAATATAATAGCTGAACACATATTTACATTAAAAAGTGCTAAATAAAAGTACCTAATTTCGACTTTTACAATATTTCGTATTACACATAAGTACTTGTTTAAGACTCTGTTGAAGAAAAACTTTTACGTTAGGAATAAGCACAAAATATAAATTCAATTTAAATATTATTGCTTGTTATGGATATGTCCAACTGATCTAAGGGGACATTTTACCTAAATATGTAAAACTACATAGGTAATATAGGAATTAGAAAATGTGTCGTTAAACCTTTCAACTGTACAATAGAGGGCTTCTGTCCGCTCGATGCGTAATGAAGCACGTTTAATTCGAAGGTCGAGCTCATTAATGGTGAACGTGTAAACATGGAGAATTCGTTTATCCGTTTGCCCTTTTGATTCCCAGCTTTTATCGATTTGTCGATGTCGTAGAAGCTACCATTACACGATACACGATACGTGGTTATATTTTGAACTTTCGTTTAGGAATCCTGCCTCTGAATATGGTCATTCACTGAATAACCTTTTAACAAAACTGTTCATGTAATCTATGTTTTGTAAATGCTGAATTCTTGAACAATAATCTCATTGCTCTCAATTAAAAGTAATGGGAATCTATTGTTCTACTTACATAATGTCAATCATTAATTAACATTGAAATTTAATAAATAGTTCTTTCTAAAAATAATGTTGTTATAGTGGTCAAGCTTTGTAAATAATAAAGTACCAAATATCTACACGTCGTTATATATAATAGTTAGTACCTACCTAATACAAAAAGTTCTGGTTCCTATCTATTTTACTACCTACAGGGCTTTTAATCTAAATCTAAAAATCTAATCTTAATGGAGAACAGACGTGGGCTTTAGGATATTCCTAGTTTGAATTATCAAACAATAATCTAAAAGAATTATATTTCATTCGCTATATTTAATAGGAGATTAAATCGGTACAATATTTTGAAATGTTGCAGTGTATCTAAAGAAGAAAAGAGTATGAAATTTTAAAATCATTTTCTTATTGCAAACTTCAAAGGTTAACACATAATTCAGTTATTTGAATAGTGTATTTACAACAGGAATTTTAATTTAAGTATAGACGAAATACATTAGTGTATCGCTATTCATATCAACTCTATGTCTGTCTCTGTCCTAAGCTTTTCTCTATATCTATGTGGGTCCAGGAGTAAGTCCAACTATGTGACATTTCCTGGCATCCACTATCTAAAGGTTGCCTACTCAAACCTCACCGAGTTCTAAAGGTTACGTTAGGACTTTTGTAGAAACCACGTACAAATTTAATACCACCTTCGAAGTGGTGTCACTAAGCATTATAGCCGATTGTTAGAATTCTCCCATTCTCCAATTTATATCCATATCCGATTACACAATGGGTTTATTTTCAGTTAGTACTTTATTCCTTATTTAGAAGTGGATAGGTACCTACTTACCATCTTGCTGTTTTATCATGATTCATCGTACCTATGTAGTTCCTGAGAAAATGGACTAAATGATCAAATAAAGCTTGTTTTGCAGATTTCAATATCACTACTAGTTAAAAGTATTTATAAAATACACTAACGTTTTCTAAAGAAAATATAATTGCAATTATAAAAACTGTAACCACAATTTATTACTGTGCGCAACATTGTTCGTTTATGTACCTACCTATAAGTCAATCAATGCTCCCACTTTTTTTATTATTAGTTCACTAACCTTATCAAATCTTTTAAACAAACAAGCGTCCACTATGAAGTACAATAGTTAATTCGTTATTTACTTACATAAAATATAAGATTAACCAAAGATAAAAGCTTGCGCTCGAGTCAAGTTTATTGCGGCTTTAAACCTATTAAAACTTACAATACAAATCTGAACTTAAACAATTATCCCAATCATAGATTACTATTAAGATAAGTGAACGACAAATGCGATATTACGTACACATAATTACATCGCAGTGTCATCAATTGTAATCTTTCTTACACATACAAGTCGCGGTGCTGCGATACTACTTAATATAAACATTAAACTTTAGTAGGCCCCATTCCACGGCTCTACTAATGGCCAAAGCATGTAACAAAGTCGTACTGTGAAGTGAGATTCTTTCCAACAATAAAAACGTATGACTCTCTAAGTTATTGTCATTTCTACATTCCATTATCATAATTACCATTTCACATTAAAGACGAAAATATAAAAAACGTACAGCAAACCATTGATAATAAATACTCTTAATACGATTTTTTGTGATGCAGTTACTTAGAAAATAGATGTATTTTTAAATTACGACCGCGGTTCAAAGATCTGAGTATGAACTAGGTACCAAAGTTAAGCGTTTTTGAATGTCACTATTATTTTAAGATTTATACAGATCCTACACATATATTTTTTCTCGAGATTTATGTTATTAGAAGCAGGTTTATGTTGTTAGAAGAAGAAAATAAGTAGGTGTAAAGTGTACTTATTATCTTACCAATCCTTATTTGTCAACAGTGAACAAGAAGCAGTAGTGATGAAGGCAAATCCTTGGCTTTATCACTATTATGCAGTACAATCCAAACTTCACTACGGCTTGGCCTACGAAGCGGCAACGAGAATGTATGGACCGCCACCACCAGATATCCAGGTGTATCCACCAACCATGCAGTATACCCCGACACCTCCAGTCTGCCTAAACGGGACCCAAGCTGTTATGATGCCCAATCCTGGTATTCAGCCTCACATACCACATGTTCCTGCTCACCTAACGCCGATTCACTATGCGTATGAAAGACCAGAGAATGGACCTGTGGACTACTCGGTATCTCTTCAAGAGAACAGGTATTGAAACGCATAGTAAACATAAATTGCTTATATAAACCTACCTATCTATTATTTACTGTTGAAGTGCCCATTAATATAAATCAGTAATTATATGCTTAATAGCGAGTGAATAATACCTAAAATTAAAATAGCTCATAATTGGCGAAAATATAAACTATGCATATGTGGACCTTAGAAGTGAGTATACGCTTGCTTTCAATGACACGTTTTTCAGTTTCACAGTTAAACTTAGTAACGTAATGTAGCAAGAGTTTTGTTTCTTCGGTCATGAGTCATGAGGATGGTAACTTACTTAACCATTCCACATTACTATGCCTCTAAGCCTTGTAGAAAAAGAAACACTTATAGAAAAAGATGAAAAGCAAAGCCACCAATAAATATTCCATACTCAGTCGTTGCTTCACATTTATGAATAAATATAATACAAATATTACGTAACTCATCGAAGCCTGTACTGTCTGTGAAGTCTTAATTGATTACATAACCACGGTTTTCAGTATTTTCTTTTCGCTGGGCATTTGATTTTGCTTATATCCAAAACGACTTAACCGATTTAAATTCGGTTTTTATATCGTAATAATAATAACATTTTTCCTGTTTTAATTTGATCGGTTCAGAAATAAAACAGATTTTTCTTATTAAACCTCTTATTCTTTGCGAATTTCTGCATGTTAACATTAGATTTCAATTCCAGGTACACGAATATACGAATTGAAGATTCAAGAGTTCAATCAAACGCCAAAAGGAAAGGAAAGTCCGTTGATGAGAAACCAAACACCCCTGTTCCTATAATGTCACCACGTTTTACGCCATCTACTGTAAACTCTAGTGGGGATACGTTAGTCGCTATATCAACAGTATCCATTGCCAGTCGTCGTCCAGGGTCTAAGAATTTTAATATAACAGAGACAGAAATGGTCGATCAATGGAATCCTAGTCCGACGTGGTCTGAATCGGCGTTACAGAAAGTTCCAGACGTGTGCCACCAGGACTTGAGTCCTTACGTCACAACCACCCCACCAACTCCATCTGGCACACCGTCCGCTTACACTCATAATTATAGTCATACTTTTGTTTTCGACTGGTCACCAGAACAATATGTTCCTCATACTAACAATAGATGTAGCACTGTAACCACAGAAAGTTCCTATCAGCAAAATTGGAATAGGAGTCAGAGGACAACTTTTGCAAACACTGCAGAAAATTCTGTTGATGAAAATTGCAATCCTAATAGATTAAGCTTACCAATGAGGGTCAGTAGTCCACCGTCAGAATATATCGTTAATAATAGGGAAGGAGAGATTCTCAGAAGGCAAATGGGTAAGTCTACGATATTCAATCATGGATAGTATATCAACTTATAACAATAGTTCAAAATACTAGAAAATCAGGTTTAGATTTTTGTTTTTATAGTTAAGTATGTGACCAACTTCGCTTTATAGATATTGACTAATGTGGGGGGTTTAATTATTTTTTTGTCTAAAACATTATTCATTTGGGTTGTATTTAACACGTTTTTATGACTTTTATCTCAATGTTCCTTGTGTTTGTAACCGACTCTTTGAGCTCGATTTTACCGTACTTTCATTTAAATTTAAATAATCGTCAAAGACCGACGACAATCTAATAATTCGTTAACATGCTCTTAGAACAGTGTCATAAAAATTGTTCTCAGTAATTTTATTCTATGTTAAGAATTAATTTTACCTTTTCAGTTTGATTACCACTAAAATGGTGTTTTTTAGTTTTTTTAATGTTCAAAAATTTTTTTCATAACAAGTTACTATAATATCAAGCGTCATACGTATAAATGACATCTATATATAAAGTCTTACGCATAATATGGTCACTGTTAACTAATTTAGGGGATCAAAATAGGGAATATTTGCGTTCTCTGAGTTGACTCAAGAGAAGACGGACAACCAGGTTCTAGAAAAGTCAATATTAATTCTAATTTCATTTTTCCAGATCGCCCGCATCCAGATTCACCAGGGGCCAAAAAACCTGCATTATAACTGTAGTATAATTTTCCTACACTAGGTACCTATTAATAGTTAATTATTTTGTTACCCCGTATTTAAATAGAATTTATAGATGTCTTAGAGAAAAGCTCTGGAACTCTCCTGTGATCTTTGTGTTTATAAGATTTTTGTAAAGTAGATATAGATGTATAATTTCTGCAAATAATTGTACAAATTATGTTTGAGCTATTTAATAAACTATTTTATTATGGTCTCATACAATGCGATCTTTAGTTTATTGAATCAAAATAATATAAAGAGAGTTTTTCAACTACACAGATTTGTAACTAAACTTAAACAGTATCATGGATGGCAAAAGTATATTTTTTATTTTAATACAGATTATTAAAAACCAATTCTTCATGTTTTTATTAGCAACCAGTAAAATGAATAAAAAGGTCAGTTATAATAAAAGTCAATTAGATGATCCGTCGGACTGTGTTCTGCAACAAATGTTTATATCGTCATCTTATATTGAATGTGCATTAAGAATTTGATACCCGTACAATTGGCCTGCCTTGAGGATTTCATCAAATTATGACTAAGTAACAAATAAGTAAATTTACGGAGGAAAAAGTGGTAGAGCTCTGTTTGTGCTGGTTAATCTAATACAAGTACTTCTCTGCTTCTCAAGTCGAAACTGCTGTAGTGGAAAAACATCTAGTTTATGCATATACCTACTCAACTGTTAAAAATAGTTATTACTGTTTTTATTATGTAACATTACTAGTTAACCGTGATTTGGACCTTCTTTACTTACTTATTCTTATTAAGGGAAAACAATAATGTACCTAATTAATATAAGAAAAACATGCAATTTGTATTTAATATCAAAGTATATTTAAAATCGTTAAATGAAACGGTAAATTTACAAAACAGAAAATTATATTTGGAAAATAAAATCAGTTTCAAAATATTAGATACAATTTATAGACACGGTAAAATTTATTTCTTAACTCGAATGTAGTATTTTAAAACTCGGTTCTCTTAAATCCGATCTCAGTCTAATTACAATATTTGGATCAATTTAAAAGCCCATAAAAAATGAAAGGTTACACGCTATAATTATTCACTTACACAAAAACATGCACAGGTACATTCGCATTTTCTCTGTAAAATAGCAAAAATAAAAAAGAAAATTTACAAATTTTATCGTTAAAATATTTCACCATGTGTTAAACTTAAGAAATCATTAATTATTCAACTTCTATTAGTACATTTGGTGGCAAAACAGAACCTTTTTAAAGTCACGTTTGTAAGTCAGGTCAAATAAGTTAGTCAGGAAATGAAAAATACTGCTGTGTAAAACACACTTGTTATTGATCATACGTAATATTATAGTGCGTAAATCAGATTCTCTCAATTCCTTCCAAAAAATGTTAATGTTAAGAATAGATTCTTACTACTTCAAATATTCCAAGGATGGGTCTAGTCGTAACCCTTTTCTTAATATTTGTAACGCAAACTGTATAGTAAACTGCTAAAAAATGCTGTACCATAGTTGTACAAAATTACCTAATCTATTGTTAAAAATCAACCAATCATGAAAATAATACATTGAACTAGTGAGAATCTAATCTTTTATCTTTAAATGTAAATAAAATGTACATAATTTACTTTATCGCAATTTAGAGACCAGATTTTTTTTATAGTCCTAGCAATTATTTATGGATAAGTGTATAAGAAAATAAAATGTACAAAAAATTGATTTCTAGTAAAATTATAATTTGAATAGATATTATTACATCCGACAAACATGTCAGTTGGATATGCAATAATTTGTTGATTTAATTCTGAAGATTAAAGAAGTATGACAACTATTTGTTTTATTTTATTTTATGATATACCTTGTGGAATATTCACTGACTTCACAATACTGAATCAGTTGGCCAAATACGAAAAAACAGACTGACAAAGAAAATGTATTTATTAGCAGCAAATAATTACATAATTAAACATTAAAGAACTACATTCTTTTTTCTTTATTAATGGTTAATTTAATCTGGCCTTAAATGCATATTCCTTAAAAGACAAAGATCTCTTGCAGTATCTTTTCTGCCATATGGGGTTGACAAATCATAAAGTCTCAAAAGTAAGCCTATATTAAAGTTATCTGGAAGTGCCTTTATAAGTGTTGGCACTATTTCAGATGACATTTTCTGTAACACCAATTGTGTTCTGTCTTGTCCACATTGCACCATGAACAACAGAAAATCAAAAATAAAATAGGTCTGTGGGGTGACATCACCATGCTTTGCTACTAATTGAGAAAATGTCTTGTACAATGCATCCAATGATGATAATAAAGGCTCTTTCAATACAACCCCTGACCCGGTTTGTCCTTGAGAATAATACATACTTGCATCAGATGAATTATCATTTAGTCGTCTTACCTTACTAGAAGAACAAAGAGGATCTAAATCTTCACTATCATCATGCCTTCTCTTCCTCGAAGTATTTACCTTATTCAAATTGCTATGCTCAAGAGCTGCATAAATACAATAGACTGCTAGCTTAGCCAAAACTGCTGATTGTGGCTCTACTAAATCTTCACATAACTTAGAATTGTAAAGATACTGGGGCAGCACATGCATTAACAGAGCTTCAGTACACTTTTCTATATCCAAGTGAAACAGTGCAAGAACAATATCTACTGATCTATCAAGATCTTCTTGATACCTAAACTTCAGGGTTTCTTTTACTAAATTTGTAACAAACCAAATGGATCCTCCAGTATTAAGTAAATTCTCAATAATATGTGTTGCATCAATATGAAGATATCCTCTGGTGCTTATATCTTCCCACACTGTCTGTAATTGTTCCAAGATTGGTTGTCGAGAAATATGTGTAAAGTTCGAGGCCTTATTCTTCGCTATTGGTGTAGGGTGTATATCAAACTGCATTTTCCGAACTACTTGACACATCATAATAGTCCTTTCCTTGAAATTATCTATTTGTGTCAATTCAACTTCAGTTGGACTTAAAAACTGCTGTATCATGTTAAATGGCTTCAAATAAGCATCTTGATGAACAACATTTATATAAGAACACAACCAAACAGATGCACAGACCGCCAAACTTGTCATTTTCTGTCTCAATGAATCCAACATGCGTTTAACATCTGCAGCTGCAATTGATCCTTGTTCCCAAGCGAACAGTATTTCTTTCACTGCACCACTAACATTTATGCACAAATCAAGAGGCTTTATGTTAGTGTTCTTAAAGTCAAAATCTGGAGCACTCAGATGATGAATCAAAACATCTACTATCTGTGGGTCACATTTTTGTAATATCTGTTCTGGTGGTTTATGAACTCCTTTATGAGGCATGCAATCTCGTACCCACTGTTCAAAAAATGAATCTCCATTTTCATCAAGTACAGTCTCTGCACCATAATCTTGCACAATGAAGCAGAGAATTAAAAACGATAAATCAAAAATATAAACTTTTGACTGAGGCGCTCCTTTTTCACTTGCACTAACTAAAGCAAATTCATTAAACTTTATAAGTCTGGAGACAAACAGTTTTAGTTTTCCTTCAACAATAGCTACTGGTACAATAGTGTCTAATGTACTGCCGCCAGCTAGCTGACAAAGCATGGAAT
Source organism: Carystus phorcus (assembly GCA_018248895.1). Classification (NCBI taxonomy): domain Eukaryota; kingdom Metazoa; phylum Arthropoda; class Insecta; order Lepidoptera; family Hesperiidae; genus Carystus; species Carystus phorcus. The sequence goes on from DWJN01003894.1 coordinate 9,244, forward strand.
ATAATGACTCTTGTGTTTTATGGAAATCCCCTCCCATTGTTTTTAATATACCAGCCAGTGTAGGTTCAGCCTTAATTAAAAACGTCGGTACAGGGCCTTGAAGGCCAGTGGGTTCTAGCTTCTGTAGTTTAATATCTTTAGTTTCTCGCTTCCGTTTAAAATATGCCAACTGGGTATCTGAGACAACATTCAATTTAACCAATGCTTCTAAAAGTGTTATGAGACTGTTGCAAGAATTTTTTACATCAACAACATCAAGTAATGAAGTAGCCTGTAAAAGCTTCTCGAAAGCTTCAACAACTTCAATGGAACAATCTCCTTCTTTATCATTTGTACCACATGCATTGTGAATGATGTGTATAACTTGAGGTATTTTGAGGAATGTAAATGCAGACCATAATGCTTGTCTTGTAGCATCCTTGCTGGAGTCATTTAGAGATATAAAACAAGCTCTGATTAATTCACAGTAGAGTCTTGAAAGTGGGTAACCTTTTATTCTTTGAATCATCATCAGTTGATTTGCAACTTGTTGCACTTCAGCGTTAGGGTTACCAACAACATTGATAGCAACAAGAGCTTGCAATATGTGAGTTACAGGCTCTGGTCTTGTATTTAAAGGTGCTATTTTATCAATATCCATATTGCAGAGTTTTTGAAGAGTCTCATGTATGGTAACAGGTGCTTTAAATTGAGTATTCATCATCATAAAAGTGGTTATTTCTTGACATTTTTTTGTAACCTCATTGTACTCTTCTGGATCATTTTGCTTTGCCAAATAGAACATTGCAAGTAAAAAATCTGTATGAACTATGGAATTCAGCAATGAGGTTGATTTTTCTAATAGTTCTTGACTTTGTATTGGATTTGATGATGGATATTTGCTAAGGGAGTAGTGATATACTTGTAAGAGCCATAGTATTATAGATGATACAGCATAGGCCAATATTTCTTCTTCCATTTTGCCTCGACAAGTGATGCTGTCTAGAAAACTTTCCAAGAATTCTAGGAGGCTTAGGATGCAATGTGGTTTGTGGAACGCATCAAATTTTGCGATTCGTTGTAAAACTGCAGCATAGGATACAAGGTGTGATGCTAAAGAATGCTTTAGGTAAGATATTACCAATTGGTTAGCACCACAGCCTACCATAGCTTGTTGAAGAATACAATCAGCTAGGTTGTATAAATCTCCACTTACTCCCCTCGGTAGAATGGTCTTGATATTTATCCCCCATTGAATATCGGTCCATCGTTCCCTCCAGGCCTTGAGTATCAAAGCTTTCAACGAACTCGTTTTACTAGTAATTTTAGATGCATCCATTTTCACCATTATAAAGAAAGTACTGCACTTTTTAACTTCAAAGCTTTATATTAATAGTCACATCGTTTAAAGTGTATAGTGTTTCTAGTTAATTGTAATTTAAACATTGTATTCTACAATTTCACATTCGCAAATAACCACCAAATCACCAAATAACTACATTTACATTCAGAGAGAAGAAATAGGCTACCAAGTAAATTCACAGCACAGACTATAAAGTTAGAGAGCAAATGTCACCAAATAGACGTCGTGTGAGATGTCAGTCAGTATTAAAAAATCAAATTGTCAAGACATTGAATAAAATAATCCAATCCGATCTTTGTCTAATAAATGTTTACTAAAGCTAAAACTGAATTGAAAAGACATTTTAATTTTCATGGCATGACTATTCTCATAACCAAATATAATAACTTTATGTTGTTGCCAATATAAATCTAGTTTAATTTAAACAAACTCATTTTATAATATCAAGCTTAAAAAATCTTAATGGCAACTTAAACTTGGGATTAATTACGAACGCTAAACGTCAAGTCTGAAGTGTCAAAGTAACAACTTCAAGTAGGTATAGGTAGGTAACTATTTACAAAGTCAAATCCATGTGTAGATTTGACAGTTACGTCGTACTGAATGAAGTTTGAGAGATTTTTGTTTACAAACTTTAGCATTGTATTTTCAGTTTTCAGACATGAGTTTCCGTACTTATAAAGAGATAATAGACGAGGACGATACTGTTATACTGTATTTATCCAATAATGTCTACGCTATTGATGTGAAAAAGGAAATAATAAACAAAAAAGGAGATTTGGTGGAAAATGTATATCAAACACAATTTGGCGCGTTAAAAGTTGCAAATCTTATAGGAACAGCTTATGGAAGTCGGGTAATTATTATACAATTAATCTTGTACTGTGGGAATCAATTAATTTCATAATTATAATATAAACATTTTCGAAGAGCATGATATAACCTAATTTGATCAAGTAACTTTAGTGTTATACATTGTACATTATAAAAATTTTAACGTAGGATAAACTTATCATGTACTGAATTGTTTATCGCTTTGTTTTTTAGATTGTAAACATATCATGGCAGTGACTTAGATACCTATAATGATCCATCTGAAAATCATATGTGAAATATGTTTTAATATACAAGCAAATCAATTATTATAGCAACTTAATTTAATTTGATCTCTTGAACAGTTTGTCATATCTGTAGTTTTGCAAAAATGTCTGGATGACCTGTTACTGTCTGTTTTTAATGTTATTAAGTTAAAATCTTGATGGAGATTTAAAATTTCAGGTAGAATTGTCAAAAGGTTGGGGTCATGTATTACAGCCAACTCCAGAACTGTGGTCTCTGACGCTGCCACATAGAACACAGATTATTTATACCCCTGACATTAGTATGATTACTTTACAATTAGATTTAGTTCCTGGTAGCATAGTGGTTGAAGCTGGTAAGTACATTGATTTATAAACCTAGAATCTTTCTAAACTAAGTTAGAGAACATTGTTAAGAGAAATTCATTTTGACTCATTGAAAAAAATTGTATACACTTAAATTGGAAAACAAACCCAAAGTCATATAATTTTTGATTATTGTTTTAGGAACTTATATTATAGCTCACTTAATGAAACTCAAAAACAACTACAAATAAAATTTCAGTAACATTCCTGTTTTATGAAACACTATAATATATTGCTATTAAAATTTGTTAGTGATCTATTAATTAGTAGCTAATCACATTACCTTTGGTTGGGTATGCAACTGCAATGACCAAGTAAGCGACAAAAAATACTACAAATTTAGTTCATACTTGCTGATGATAATATACATTATATACTTGTACACATAATTATTTCCATTCTATACAAGTGTAAGTATTGAAAATGTTGTAATATGCTATAATTGTATATTTGTGAATAGATATATTTGTATACAATGAAAATTACAACAATATGGATAAGTATACAATGTAGGTTTAGGATAGATAAATTGCAAGTTGTAAGTTTGAGAAGGGGTAGATCATTCATTGACATATTCAGTATAATTTTATTGCAATGGTTCGTTACAAAAGTCAAATACTAAGTAAATACCTAGTCTTGCCCTGCACTTCCAAGGATTTAGAACCTAACATCTTATGATTTTTCATAATTAGGTTTTAGGGAATACATTCAATTAATGCCGAAGATGCCGAAGATGATTAATGCATGGTTAGTATAAAGAGAGGGTTCCTTGGTCCACATCCTGACTAGAACAGTTGTTTATGTGATAGAAAATTGTTAATAGCTCTTAGATGTTAAGAGTTAGTTAGATGCCTTACTTATGTTATTGTTGCCACCTATAAGACTGGGAATTGTACTGTGGTGTATGGCTATTGTTACACATACGTTCATAACCTCACTCACACACACACACACACACACACACCCACGCACGCGCACAAACACACACCCACACAC
>DWJN01003895.1:0-13025 GCA_018248895.1 Carystus phorcus
GGAGCAGCGTGGTGGAGTATGCTCTAGACCTCCTCAGTGATGAGGAGAGACCCGTGCTCAGTAATGGACCATTAATGAGTTAAGGCCAAGCCAGAATGCACCCAGTCTTTTGGATTACATAAGCAATAGGGTGGTAGCCAAGTAGGTTTAAGTAAATATAATAAAACAGCTAATAATATTTATGATTTAATAAGGTAAATAATACCTACCTATGTCCTATCGAGCTGGCCGCGCGGCTTTTTTCGCCTCTTACCATACTTTGGTCTATCCGCATGGGATTGGGGTATATAGGTACCTCGTCCTATTGTGGTCAAATCTTCACTGAAGGCCTTTTTTTTCCTTGCATACCTATCGGTTTTGTCAGTACAAACAGATAGGTTATATTAACACTGTCGATGAGCATAATAATCATTATAAAAAAATATTTTTCTTGACATGATTCGCCGAAATACCTACTAATAAAAATAAAATTAAGTTACTCTGCAGCGATACTGAGACTAACTACTTAGTAGCCTAGTTAGTAGTGTCGCTACCAACTAGGCTGAAGGTATGTATGTATATTATAATATATTAGTTACATTATATTAGCTAGGTATATTAGATAGTGAGTGATATCTAATTATTTTTTTATTAAGTGTTCAATTATTTAGCTAGTTATTACACTTTTGTATGAATATGATTCGCTTAAATGTTATATTATGTAACACCAACATAATCGTATCAACGTATAAACACGGCATACCTAATATTGTGATATAAGTACTAATATTGTGGATTTCCTAAAGACTTCAACTCCTAGTCTTCCTAAAGACAACAGAATATAGGTACATACCTACCTATCTATAGATAGGTGTATTTATTTTTATTGCTATACCTATAGTAATCATCCTCATTTCGCTCCAGGAAAACTATGCTGGACGTAAACTGAGCCCACAAAAACGCGTTGACCGATTCTTTGTATAAAAATAGTATTCTTCGAAAGTTATTTTACCTAAGTTATTGCCTACCTGCCTACCTGACTGCTTGGCGTAGGTTACTACCTAACTTACGTATTAAACACCTGTATTTGAGATAAGTTATTTACGTCCTATCTTCGCTAACAGATATCGCGTATACATATTTTACTAATTTTACCATACCTAAAAAATAATAAAACATTTCTAAAGAAGAAAAGAACAATTTTACAAAACAACATTGCGCATTACTTACTATTTGGAAATAATGAACTCAAATTGCTATTAGTACGTATGGTGCCTATTAGGGAACGAGTAAAAAAATTCAGACGGACTTCATTACAATACAACGAAGCGACGACGTGTCCATTATTTTTGTTATAATTAGGCAAATTAAACGATAGCGTGGGGCGAGGCGGCGCTCGGCGGGGCGGTGGCGGGGCGGGCAACGAGCCGCGCCATTGGCCACGGAGCGCCCGCCCTCCGATCGCGAGCAGAGCCCGAAGCCCCGCGCCGTCGCCACGACGCTCCGCTCAGTCGCGTGAGTCGTGTCAACGCCGCGGTGTGTACTGTGTACTACGGTTAGTGTTGTGAGCGAGTGTGTGTGCGATGCTCGGACAGTGATCGAAGCATGGTGAATTACGTCAATCCGCTCGCCATGTACCAAGGCAAGGGCGGGCAGTACGGCGCAGGCGGCTGGTACGGTTGGCAGCATCAGAACTTTGAGGAGCAGCAGTGGTGCGCGTGGAACGGAGCGCCGGCAGCCGGAGAATGGCCCTCGGACCCGCATCATTTTAAACGGGAGCCGGGTGAACGAGAGATTGGGGAGATACCGTCGCCTGCGCGCGGGGACCTCGCCAGCCCGGGCGAAGGCTCCCCGGGGTCACGACCCTCGCAGCCCCCGGCTCCACCACGTTCCCCCTACGAATGGATGAAGAAACCCAACTACCAGACTCAACCTAATCCAGGTATGTATTTTGTTACCTACCCGCGTTCACGTCTGCTATTTTTGTAATAAATAACATAACATAGTTTCAAAAATATACCTACAAATTTTAATATTACCTACTCTTATCATTCAATCAGTCTCCTAAAAACCTATAAAAGGTACAGATGTTATTACGAATGTAGGTGTAAGTACAGATTATAGGTATTTTATTATATAAAGATATAAATACTTAAATGCTTGATTTTTATTTTCATTCATAGACTCGCTATAATAATAAATAGAAATCACATCTCGGCAGTTGCCTGACTAGTGAATTACGCCTTTAATTTCATTTATGTTCGTATTGTTGTTATGTGAGCTTTAGAACATAAATGTAACTAACTAATAGACCATAATAAAGCAACCTATAGGTATATTCCAATGATAGTATTGTTTTCATTATTCAGAGACAGTAATATTTGTGTTGTTTTAGGTACCTAGGTATAGTAATTAAGCCCATGACGAATAAATAATATAGATAGGTATAACTGAACACTCGTAATTTAGTTTAAGTAGGAATTTTTATAAGTTGTAGCGTGAATTTTATTAAGTTTAATGGTAATGGGAGATTTTGTCTGGAATGTAAAGATTAAATAAAATAATTGAATATCTCGCTTTTTTTAACAACGTCTAGCAACTAGAAAACCCCTAGGTATGTATATCCCGTGGCATAATTAAAGAATTTGTTTTCGGAACATTATGCCAAATTAATGAAATTGCCTCCTCAGAAAAATAAAAAACCCCGTAGGTACAAAGTTTGTCCCATGGTAAATTTCCATTAGGTAATTATTTTATTATGCGTTCCAATTTTTGGGAAAAATACATTTTTGGATACTTACTCACTAGAACACAGCTCTCATTATTTAAAATGATTATGTGTAGAATTTGTAATTGTAAAGATTAGTTAATTAGACCTTATTAATGTTAGGTACCGTTTTAGTCAAATCGCAGAAATTTATGCTAACGTCAATATTGGGGTCTAAGAGATTCTGTCCATCCTTTAATCAGACCCAATCATTCGTGACCGCTAGTGGCTAAAACTCCTTAAGCGTTTACGTGCTTCAGAGGGCACGGTAAGCTTCCGGTTGTGATAGTAAATAATAATAATAGTAAATAGCATTGATTCCGATGAGAAACGCGCACCCTGTAATGGGCTATTAATTTGTTGAAGGCAACATAACCATTAACACTTATTATTATTTATTTACTTTCGTCAAGCATTAACTTATCTAAGTTAAAAATAAACTTGGAAAAATGACTGAGAAAGACATAAAATTCTTTCTACTTCTCGGCTTAATATTCGTTGCCATATCGAGTCCCGTTTTCGTAGGATTTCTGGTTAGCAACGGATACGTAACTTCCACGATGTAGATAAGCTGTTATACCTTTTAGACATTAACTTTGAAAAGGTTATTTAGAACAAATTGTTAGCTCACGTTGAATATGCGAATAGTAATGTCATGTTGACTGGATTATTATTAATACATTTAAGCTGGCTCGACAGCTTAATCTGTCCGAGATAAGGTCACAATGAAATAAAAACAGAAAGGTTCCGTTTTTATTAGTGTCGCAAAAGCGTAGGTAAAACCTTTTGCTTCTAGCGGATCTTTTATAGTTTTAAGAACAGTGCCTATTTATTGCTTTATTGTTTAGTGCATACCCTACTTTATATTTAACCAGAAATTCTACTCAGTTGGCAAACCAAAAGCTGATATTTTCGTGTTTGTTTATAAATCAAATATGTAGTAATATTAGTAACGTGTAATAGTAAATCTCATATATTATTTGATATTAGAACTATAGTCATTTGTTACTAGAACTGTAGTCACCGCAAGGGTTCTATTTTATTCCCGTATTATTCTCTTACGGTCTTCCTGGTGTGGTCATTTGAGTTGATGGATTAATAGGTACCTACCTGTGTCATATCCGGCTGTACCTACCCAATTATGTCTCGTGTTGTCCTTTTCTTCTTTACCGGGATAAATAAATAAATACCGCCATACACTCATAGCCCCTCACTAGTCACGCCGTTGACAATACAGAAAGACAATTGCACATAAACCCAGACCGAGAACAGTAAAGGTAGGCTAAAAGAAACCGCTTTATAGCGATAAGGCCATTGCTTTGTTTTCCATCCGTGTGATGTTTTTGGTGGTGTAAAAACAATAGTGTTCGATAAGTAAATACTTTATTATAGGGCTCATAGCCGACGGCTTCTACAAAACTGAGTTAAGCAATATCAAGCGCGGTTGGTGTTTGGGTTGGTGATAAGGCAATTGGTAAATTTCCCGCGTGTTTCTAAGAAAGTAATAATCCTTTGGAAACCGCCTTTCGTGCATATCTTAGTTCAATGGTTAGCTGGTAGAATGCATTGCGCATAAAGCTCGCCATTTGTACCGTGATTTCGTGCATACCTTCTTAGTCCAATGCTTAGCTGGTAGAGAATGCATTGCGCATTAAGCTCGTCATTTGTAGGTACCGTGATATTTTATTGTGATCAATAAAGGTTAAATAAATAAATAAATAAATAAAAATGCGTATGTTCACCCGTCGGCGTAAGTTACTATCGTCAGATAGGTTTAGGAGGACTTCCAACACTTGAGTTAACGACTGACCTCTGTTTCTTATGCTAGATCAGTATGTAGGTATACCTGCGCGTAACTTCACGAAGTTTATCAGACTGCCATGATTGCTGACTGGTTCTTTTACTTAAGTCACCCACCAATCGAGTCTTCCAGTTCCGAAGCATTTTTAACAAGCAGCATTTTCCTCCTTCTTTCTAAGCCGGCAACTCATGGGTAATCCCTTTGATGTTACTAATGCCATTTATTTCAAATGACTTGTCTGCTAAAATTGTTTTCTTAAATATAATAAAAATACGCTCATGTTACATGTATTCCATGCCTTTTTACTCATGAAATAGATCTGAAAATGGGTTGGAGCCAGTTGCAACCAATGACATTCTAGTTCTGAACTCATCTAACAATAAGATCAACGACTATATTGTATATTTGTACTGAAATATCAAAGAACAAGGTCACCTGTGATTCGTGATAGTTATCAATTTATTTAATTTATACCTGCTTCAAAGCAATGTTCCTCAGTTAAGGAAGGTCAAATAAGCGAAGCTGATGTTTTAATACGCAACGAATCGCAAATTTTCATTGCATTTATTCTCGACTATTTTTAACGATTCATTTTAGATTAATTTTTCAATAACCTATAGCTATGTATTATTTTCGTTCATTTATTGCAAGTAGCAAATATTTGATGTTCACAAATGTATTTATGTGTACGTACGTACCTACATGAAATAAATGATTTCAATTTAAGCATATCGACGCAGAAAAGAGAAAGCGCTGTATTGATTGTGAGTTACAATGTTTTCAGAGTTCATAAATAAACAAACATTAATTATATACATAAATATAGATTTGTTACGGATTGTAGTTTTTGTGTAATTGTCATTTTTAAACAGCTTCTATATTTTTATAGGTTCATACTGTTTTGTAATCTTGGGATGCTCTTTCTATTATCTGTTGGGTCTACGAATATATCTATAATATAATTTCAAGCATCTTACTCTTGAAGAAATTACTTCAAGTTGATTACAATTCCACAGTCCCTAACAGATAAAAAATAATAAAATGTTTTTAAAAACAAATAGGTATCAAGTGAAACTAATCCACAAAGAACATTATAAACCCAAATCAAACGAGCGATTAATCGAAATAAATCTGAAAAGCAATTGCAACTGCAGCAATAATTATGACCATAACATTAGTTAGATGTTATTTTGCGCTTACTGCGAGTTTCTGTTAACGCGTGTCTGGGGAGGTGTGTATGGTGTGAACAATTAATCCGAACCGACCCGGGATGGGGCCGCTCCCGGCGACAATCACGAACAACGGCGCCCACGGGACACCGAACAAGTTAAATCTTTACCAAGTTCTCGCTTGTATGTCCCAACTAGGGTTGCCAGACCCAGGCTGATCATTTCCTAGACATTTCTGGGGCCACGAACGGAATCAGTTTTGGTCTCCGGTCTCAGACTAAACTAAGTAGAAGTTACCTAGTATTGGTTGATGAAAAAAAAATCTTTATTTGGAAATATCTTTTTAATTACTTAGATAATCAACATCATTATTATTGTTTGCTTTCACTTTTGCAGCCGTAGTATCGTTACTTTGTGAAAAAAACTAGTATGTTTTCATTATGGGACAGCAAAGTAAAATTACTGGACACGGGACAACACGCAAAATTCCGGGACAATCCCGGTAATCCCGGCCATCTGGCAATCCTAGTCGCAACTCGCAACTTGAGTTTATTTTACCATTTAAACTGTTTAACTTTCTAGAAGTATATGGGATTGGTGGAAGGAATCCGATTAACGATGACTTCTTCTAAGTAAGCAGTCGTAGGTGTACGTAGAGAATTTATTGTTAACTTACTCGTAGCTGTATGCGGTGCGCGTTGCTACGAATATTAACAATTAAATAATATAGAAAAGTCAGCATACCTACATAATAATGCAATAGTCTGTTTATTGAAGTGCTGTTAGATATATATACGGGTAGATCTAATTCGATCAATTAGCAAAATATTAACATTTTCGACTGTTACTCATCAAGCATGTGTTCAATCGTTAAAACACTAACCGCCAGTTTCTGAAAGGCTTGTCAAAATTTCGTTCATATAACACGCATATTAACGTGAAAATTCTATGAAGTCATTTCGAGTTTCTGTAACGTTGATTAGCGAATAATTTCTGAATAATCATACTTTCTGCAACCCAATTGACGTTTGCCAATAGATTTGACAGTGAATTTCTTAATTTTTTTGTTGATCAGCCTTTCAGAAACCGGCCGTAAGTGCTCAATCACCTACCATTTGAGAGAGAAATTGAGCTAGTTCATCAAAATGTACCCGATCATCAAATATATCAAACCGAACATCAAAATATATCCTATGCGATCGACAGAGTTAATCAAATGCGGGCGTGGTCGGTACCTGGATGGGTGACCGCTAGTGGCAAAAAAATTCTTGAGCGTTTCCGTGCTTCGGAGAGCACGTTAAGCCGTCGATCCCGATCGCTACGAACATAGCAGTCGTCAGGCCATGTCGGAGGCCTTCGGGCGGTTTAAAAACATACGACATTTAGGTTGGCCGCTAACCCCTCTACCAATCCGCATTTGAGCAGCGTGGTGGAGTATGCTCTAGACCTCCTCAGAGATGAGGAGAGACCCGTGCTGAGTAGTGGACCATTAATGGGTTGAAGTTAACATAAAAGACATATACAATGAAAGTATACTTTTTTTAAATGACATACCTAATGGAAAATTATATTTAATTAATTTACATAAAGAACAATACAATTTAAAAACATTTTTTATCAATTTTGTAACGAGTAGGTAGCCACTGTATCTATATTTACAAATACCTGTGCTAATTGAAAAGTGTTTTGTCAAATTATAATAGTGAAGTCATTCGATACGTCAACTGTGCATAATACATTATGTTATTTCAATACAATGGCATGTTTGCCAGTCTATTTGCACTGCGTTGTATCCACACCGTACCTACCTAGCCGGCTGTGTACAGAACCTTTCTGTCTCTGTTTATCTTGTTCGATGTTTGCACAAAACCGGGAATGTTCGTGGAAATAATACTCTATTTGCACACGTTCATTCACCAATTATAAATCGTGCCCGACGGGAGACGTCCTACGGTCCTGATCGGCATTTCACTAACTGAAATGTTTCAACTTCACGCCCCTTCGCGCTTCGTTTAAACAATGGGCGATGAAAGCAGTAATATATTAAACGGTCGTCTTTACTCCGCGGTACAGGCGCAGCGGGATGTCGTTGGAAATGGAAAAAAATTCAAAGTAAACAGTAAGTAGCGATTATTGTTTGTTCTCGTAACTAATCGGTGTTTAAACGCTTCGACGTCACATGCTTCTGGGGGACAGTATTATTAATAGTCTATTGTAATACGGCAATTCATCATTCCCTGCTGAGAGTCCGTAAGTGTGGATTGGATTTACGTTAAAGATGGGCTTTTGCGAGAAGTAAGTGAGCGAATAAAACATTGTTTTTGCCATGAAACAAGATAAGATATCATTTAATCGAACCACAATTTATCGCGGAAAGAATTATTGTAGAAACGTCGCGCCCGAATGCTTAATAGGAATCATTATCTATTTCTAAAAGTCATGGTCAATAGGTACCTATTTGTATTACAATATTACCGAACTCTGTATTTATTAAAGATACACTTTTAGACAAATGTTTTGCCCATTTTTATTTTAATAATCTTTCAGATTTTCAATGAACAAGTTTAATTAAATGTATCTATATATGAATTTAATTTTTCATAACCTTATTTGTAAGTTGTTTTTCCATCTATGCAAATAGATTCGTCATGTTAAATTATGGAAAGGTATTTCTTGCTCTTTTTAGTAGCGTATAGATAGATAAATTATAATTAATTTTAAAAGGTGTCTCAGTTCTAAAGCTATTAAATACTTATATAAACACTAATTTAATAACTGTAATTTCATGACTTTTTTGACGATATATATAGATTTAGAAAATACTTAAAAAGTTCAAAAATGAAACTAACATTGTTAGTAATAGTTTGTTTCATTCTATTCTACCCACATTGAAATAAATAAGTGAAGATTATCGTTCCTGAGGGTAGTAGGTACAATTACGTTTATTGTTATTTACTAAACACGTGATTTGTATAGGCGATAACGGTGGGCCCGGCTCGGAGGCGACGACGGCCGGAGCCCTAAATAGACGTAAAGCACCACATAAAGCGAACCCGCCGCCACTTTACGACCCGCCCTACCGAGCCCTTCAGAACAACACACTTCCCCAAGGAGCATTACCTACTTTCCCGTATCTCGTTATCCACTTATAACATTTGTAAATCGCACTCGACTTCACAAATCTCATCTAAACACTAGAAAACTTCAAAAAGATGAGTTTTAGTTTGAAATATGTCACAATATTCGTCTCACAAGCGTTTTATCGGTCGGGTATCAGATAGCGACCGCGCCCGCTCGCCCTTCCATTCTATCAAAAACGCATTACAAGCGCTTACAAGAAGGTAACCGAGCGATATGACACGGGTTGAATCAACAATATCAAAGACACCGCTATCGCGGGCCGGTCGCGATTATCGCGCATTACTGAAAGCGGGATTTCGGCAGGCCGACAAAGCCGTCAGCATTACTGATAACTTGTCGATTAATTGTTTTTTTTTGTCACAAATCCCGCCTTGTACTATGTTAAACAAGCGATTGCCCTTTACGATAATCAACTACACATGTAATAGATAGGTAAATCATAAACGAATTATAGTGTTCATTAATTTCCTATTACCCTTTTCATCATATTTTGACATCAAGTAGCGTAACGTACATTAAATAATGTGTTCAGATTTTTTATCTGATGTCATCGATATTTTTTATTGGCATGTTAGTAGACTTAGTATTGCTTTACTCGATATTTTATGTAGATTTTTTTCCCGTATACAACTATGACGTATATAACTGTGTTATATCTCATCGACTCGACGTGTGTATTTGTGTATAGGTAAGTACATAATAATATTTAGTAAGAGTCATAAGTCTTTAGCGTATTCTACAACCAATTGTTGCCCTTTTGAGGTTCAATGTATCTAATTATAAGATGATTGAAATGTTTGTGCCTAAGCCTGTACTTACTTACTCTTTATTATCAGAAGTGACTTAACGTCTATTCCGAAGAAATGATAAACGAAGTTCCTACGATAGATTAGCAAAACATGTTGCAAGGACTTTGATGTTAACCGTGCCTTCAATGGCATGTAGGTATGTTACCATTAAAAAGTCAATATCGATCATTGTTTGCGCTATGAAATTATTTCTTAACTTCACCAATTGTTTTTAGAAAAACAGGCTTTATTTCTTTTAATGTTCCAAGGGTAGATCGTAGATACAATTTGAAGACAAAAAGGCACAAAGCAACATATTAAATCAACTACAATTAATAGCGTTGTAACGTATTACACGTATTAAGGCTAAACATCAGAGTGTGTAAGGATAACTGTATCCCACACGTCTCCTACTAAGTATTAAGGCTCTGTTTATATACCTGTTTATTTTCTAACTTAAATGACCATAATGTATGATAGGATTCACTGCTAAGACTTAAACTTAAGAGTGCTAGTTTTAGTTAGTTGGTTAGTTTTAGTTAGTTTAGTGCTAGTTAACATAGGTTTGAATTTAACCAGAAAGACAGTTTAAATAACCTCGCAATTACTATATTTTCGTACGATTATTGAAAATAGATAGTTACAAAAATAAATGTCTTTACATAAGAATGTTTTGAATGTATAGGATAAACAATTACATAAAGGAAATCTATAAAATGGTAAAAATTACTCAGATAAAATTATCAGTTATTTCTTTAACAAATACTATTTTTATGGACGTAAAAATCTTGTGTTACTAATGCAAAGCGAGCGTGACTTACTCGTAGTAATGATACCGCAAATACCGTTACACGTCACAAAGATAAAATTAATGATATTAAATGAAGCTTAAATACATGTCAAATAAACAATGTCTTATTATTTATGAAAAAAGGAATTTTATAGACAAAGAGCAAAGTATTAACCTATTTTTTATTTAAAGTTAAGACCAGCTGTAAATTACAGAGAATTACAAGCCTATCAATGAAATGAGATTTAAAAATTGATAAGATACAGGGCCGTATGAACTGACACATGCATTTAAATGTAAGCAGTCGTCGTAGTTAATTAGGCATTATCATTTACTTGTGGAATATTGATTTTCCAGAAGGATTTTTTAAGTAAATTATTAATTACCTAATTAATAATTTTATAATCTAATAAACGGGTAACTATAAAGCGGTATAAGATTTGACGCAAATTGCCTCAAGAAAACCTCAACTAACGAACCAAAGGTATGCCAATTATGCCAACTACAATAAACTTTATCTAGTCACATTATCACCTAGGAGAAAGTTAATATACCTACTCAACTAGAGCATACTCCACCACGCTGGTCCAATGCGGATTGGGGGAGGGGTTAGTGATCAACCCAAGTGTCGGATGTTTCTGAGCCGCCCGAAGGACTCCGATATGGCTAAACAACTGCTATCTACGATAACCGGGACCGATGGTTCAATGTGCCCTTCGAAGCACGGGTATTTATGTGACTGATAAAAATTTAATGTTCTTGTCAAATCATGGCTGTTAGTTGTATTATTGTTATCGATGCCACCAGTAACACAGGAAATTCTAGAGCGGAAGTTAGAGGTATACGATGCATATAAATGCAATATAATCGAAAAGTGACCTTTCAACCACAGAAGCACTAAAGAAACTTTTATCACTTGCCATCCATCCCATAACAGATAGCTGCAGATGTAGCTTAGCGCGTCCATCCATTTACCAGAAGTGTGTACGGTATTCAAAAGTGTATTCGTAAATGATCGTAGATGAAACGATCTGTAGAAGTTCCGGGCTAGCGCTCTGCACGTCTTATTGTCAGTGAGGACGGAGGGACATTGAAGTGGGAAGTATAGCACCCTAGCAGGCTGGTTTATCTGGTACTGTATTTGTGTAAGATAACGCAGTCTAAATGAACTATCCGCCCTCGGGCGGCCGCGCCCGCCCGCACTGTTTATTCATCACAAACAGCATTTTTTTTTCTTAAAATCTACCACGATAGCACTCATGCTTAGTGATGTTTCGATGTTTAATTTATTAGTTACGTACCTTACGTGCTGTGCATTAGTTATAATCGTTTGCAAACTAAAATATGTTTTTTTAAGGTTTAACATTTTCTATAATAGGTTTTGTATTGTAAGTTGAAATTGTGACTTATATTTTAGGTATGTTGGTGTTCTGTTGGTTTTTTTAAACTAACCTAACTTAAAGTAAATACTTAGGCTTAAAAACCATATTTCCATTCTGATGAATCTTGAAATTGATTCGAGTTGTCATAACAGCTTATGTAATTTACCACTTTATCGTCTCTTGCGCACGAATATTGTGCCTCGTCTTGAAATACGTCCTCATTCTCGTTTGAGATTTACCACCCTAAAGGCATTTTAACATGCCATTACGTAAACTTATAAAAAGTAAAAAATTAATAGAACATTTAAAATAAGTAACCATATCAATAAATATAGTTTTGCCGTTTTGCAATTATTTAAACATAACACAAACGTGATTTCAGATTCAATAAATTAAAATGTCCACTTAAATAAATGTTTATATTTAAGACATTTAACAATTTACTAGCAAATGTTGAACTTGTACTCTGTTTACAAGACCAGCATTCTCCGACGCTATTGTTCACCATGTTATTACAATTCATTGCCAAATGCAGAAATTAAACACATAAATATCAGTTTAAATTTGCAGTCATCAAAAAATTTGATTTTTCCTCAACTTACAGTGATAATTATAATCCAATTTCGACATATGAGAAAACTCTTAAAGATTATGACTAAAATAATAACATAACTTATGGTCAGTATGCGTCAGTTTACGAGCGTATAACATTGGAAGGGCGCTCACGCCGGTCACTGTGTGCCACATAAATTAACGGCTCCTATCAAACACAACGTCCATAGATAGAGAGCAGATTTGTTTACTTTACTTGTTCTCTTTTGTTTGCTCCTCTAACAGGAAATTTATTTAAGCTATAATTTTCTGTCATTCGAGAGCTCCGAACAGTTTATCTACTTACATCTATATGCATAAAGCTGGTACGGGTATTTTAAGGGCGAATTGTTGACTTTTGACCGTGTATTAAATTGATCATAGACTTTTTTTTTCTTAATATGGCATTGGCGTATAACGCTCAGCCAAAGACAAGTTAGCGATTCTAGTTGTTTATATACAATACACTATCTACAATTAAATATAGTAAAAAAACAATAAATATTTATACTTCAATACTAAACTGATCTTAAATAATATACCTTGTGCAATTCAACGCTTCCAAAACACAGACGTGTCTGTTCACTGCCAAGAGGAGCCCGTTCACCTTGGCTCCT
>DWJN01003896.1:0-13024 GCA_018248895.1 Carystus phorcus
CTAAATGTATTGTTGCATTTCTTAACACAAGCCTGCATGAAGGACATGGCAAGCTGTGGACATGCATTTAAATTGTTCGTAATCACATGCGGTATGTTCGAGAAGAAATCCTCGAATGCACCAGCAACTGCGCTATTGGAGGTGATCGTTTTGTCGTTTACCTTTAAGGCAAAGTTATTATCATGTGATTTTACTTTGCCCGTTTCTTTATTTATAATATTCCAAGTAGTTTTGATTTTGTTTACAGATTTTTTTATTTTATCGGCGATGTACATCGATTTTGCTTTCGCACAGACCAGTTTAAAAGTTTTGGAATATGTTCTAACTCGATTTGAGAATTCTGGGTCTGTGGACGTTGATTTTTCTGCATACATCTCGAAAAGTCTTATTCTACTTTTATATATACCTTTCGTTGCCCAGTCACTGAACTTAGTTTTTCCATCGTTGCATTCAACCTGTTTTTGTTTAAAATTATTGTTAAATTCATATTCAACTAAATTAAAAACATTCGAGTATGCCTTGTCAGGTGTATCGTTGATGCATATTTCTAGCGATGGGATTCTCCTAGCAATATTATTTTTAAAACTGTTGATTCTACCCTGTGTGATTGGTCTACATGTTATATATTTTTTATGAAATATAATAGTGCATTTTCATTGGAAGCATTTCTGGAATTCCTGATAAACTTGATTAGTAGATTTTGTATGTAACTCGATTTCATATAATATGTTGACTGGATCTTTTCTGCTTAACAGGGTCCAATTAATATTTTTTTTATTATTTCAGCTAAAATAATATCAGTGTGCGAGTGGCCGTGTCTCGACCCAGCGCCGAAACAATCTTTCCTCGCCCCGAAGAGCGAACACAAGTAAAATTACTGTGAAGTATAATATAATATTAATAATTTGTCAGTTATCCTAGTACTGTAAACGACTTTCAATAATAAATTTAATTGTACTTATATTTGTATTATTTCTGTACGTTACACACTGATAATCCCACATTAGGATTCCCCATGTCGCCGGTTACATTGATAATATATGTACTACTACCCAGACTGATAACAGACACTTAAACTCATTATTCAAATTTCTACCTCCCTGGGAATCGAACCCAGGACTTCGAACGGCGATCCGGCGTGGTAAGCATTACGTCATGTGTCGTCTTTTAAGGTGTAGTAATTAAACGAGCATGCAGCCTTCATTACACACCAACCCATCCTCGTGCTGCCCTCTGTTGAGCAACGAGTGATGTAACAACGACAAATATTTTGCAAATGAATACATCGTTGTGGAACCGAAGTCGGGACCTTTCAAGCACAGGGTCACTACAACTTGACATGACATATAGACACGAAAATAAATAAAATTTCTTAGTTAAAAAATATATTTTATGTTTTACATTTTTTGATAGGTACAAAATTAAATGCATCATATATGTATTGGATTGGAACTCGTGGGATAAGATGGAATAATCCAAGAATTCTCACGATAAACTGGAATAGTCTAAGAATTCTCACGATACGCTGGAATAGTCCATAAATTCTCACGATAAGCTGGAATAATCTAAGAATTCCCACAATACGCTGGAATAGTCTAAGAATACGCACGATAAGCTGGAATGGTCTAAGAATTCCCACAAATCTTCGTTACTTTTTCCTTATCAACGTGGTAATTCTAAGTGTTTATTTCCTGAGACGACTGAAGGCGTCTCGCGCCTGTCTCGCGAGCGCCACGTCGTCGGCACGCAGTCGTAACGACTCCGCGTCGTGTCGCAGGGCGTCACGCGTCGCGACCAACGACACGAGCGACATCGGATGGATGCTCTCGGGGACCGACAGCTTCGTAAACTTCAGCTGGAAAATAACATCGGTGTTCCCAATTAATAGGTTGGCAACTAAGTCATTGTATCTTTGTCGATAGATTCATTATATACGTAAACCTATATTTTTAATGGCAAAGACATTTTACGAACGGAGAATTTTCATACCAGAACGATGGAAAAAGCTCATCGACAAGAACGGGCAATATCTAAATGAATAAAGTTATTATTTTTGAACAAAATCTCTGAATTTAACTTCTTATTTGAAACCGGCAATTACTTAGTTGGCAACCTAATACTTAAGATAAGATATAAGAGTGTTCATGAGAACAGTGAATATGGTTTTACTAAGTAAGTGTCTCCAGCTTAGATTTTTTTCGCCACTTACCATCACGTGGGGTTTATGTCAGGCATTTACTTATATCTATACAAAAAATTGGAGTGTCTGTTTGTAATATTAAAATCACCGCTTTTTACTAAATGCACGTACACACGGTATATTATACCAAAATAATATTTTTTTACAGTCTTTGTCTATCTGTCTGTTTGTTCCGGCTAATCTCTGGAACGGCTGGACCGATTTTGACGGGACTCACCGCCAGATGGCCGATATAATAAGGAGTAATTTATGTTACTTTTATTTTAGAATTTATAAGTTATCGTAACTTCTGCGAACCGAACAATAACTCTTGTTAAATTCCACGCTAACAATGTCGCGGGAACAACTAATTAAGTTTTTTAGTATTTTTTAGTCTTAAGGAACATAATTTCATCCTTTATCACGTAGTATTTTGGTAAATAGGTACATTGAACAATATTTTATGAGAGATTGACCTTACCTTGGCCTTCTCGCAACTCTCCTCGTAAGACGCCACCTTTTGCTTCAACTGCCGGATATAATCCTGGATATTGTCAGGGTTTGGGTCTCGATTTGCCAGCGACTCCTTCGAGGAGACCAATTCCCTCCTCAGATCTTCTAAAAATTGTTTATTCCGATCTATCTTCAGCTGGAGCTCAGCATTCTTCTGTTTCAGCTTGAGAATTTCGTATTCGTCTTCCAGCTGTTCACACTGCTCCTTCGACTGTCGTAGGGAGAGAGTAAATGAGTCGAGATTATCGATGCCCAACTCTGATTGGTTACTGGCGACCTGTCGTAGGATATGCTGACACTTCTGAGGCAAGGATTCAACTGACACATTAAGTTTTGACAAGATTTCTGATGTGATTAACCCTGAAACAAATTGTATGTATATTTTTTTCAGTTCTGTCAATAGTTGGTTATGATTACAACCCAATTGGTAGTAATTCGGTTCTGCTTCATGTGAGGCACTATATAACCAGAATCGACAAATATGTGATAAAGATTTTTTACAGTTCTCAGGTTTTTGATTCTTCACCCACCCCCAGAATTAGATTTTAATTAAGGGTATAAATAGTGATATTTATCAATAATGAATAACAAATTTAAAAATTCAAATAAAGGTCCAGTGAAAAAACATCAAGTAAACACTTATGACTAAATTTATGGAGTGTACAATTGCTTTAGAAGTTTATCATTGTTAACTTGAAAGAATTAACCTTTATCAGAAGCTTTATGATAAATCTAGTTACCCCTTCCTATTGATAACTGCTGCTAAAGATCAACATTGTTAGCCCTAAGTAATTAGTAATAGCTGTATTAATATTACCATTATAGATGTTTTAAAAGATATACTTAGAAATTTTTGACAATTCATCTAATGATAAATCATCTTTCCAAAAGAGGAGAAGCTACAACTGTTTCCAAAAGTGTATTGATAAAACATTGAATCAAAAACATTACTTTAAATACCCAACTACTATAAATTTCATCAATGCATTTCAAGTCCTATAATGAAGATGAACTAGGGTACATCCGAAACAAAAAATAGTCATAAATTTATGGCAATTTATTTATTAAAACAGTCTAACTATCAACAACAAATATTAACATCATTTTACATTATCTAAATTTGGGAAATTAACAATAGATTCAATTCTTCTAGCAACATTGAGAAGTACTTCTTCTGACAAGCTTGGCCCCATCAGTTGCAATGACAATGGCAATTTATTCTTCGATAAACAAATCGGTATAGATATGGCCGGTATTCCTGCCATGTTAGCAGGCTGAGTACAATAATCTTGAAATGCACATTGGTCTCTATTGTGTTTCGATGAAAAATCCTTATATAACGGTGCATCAGACAAAGTTGTAGGGGTCAGAAGCAAATCGACTTTATCCTCTCCATTGAAAACTTTTTCAAAATCATCAGAAATCAATCTACGCAGTTTAAGAGCTTTAAGAAAATATTTCTCATAATTTCTAGTAAGCAGAAAGTAGTTCCCCGCAAATATTCGTGATCGAACAACATTATTGAAGCCTTCACTGCGAGATGAAGCATATAGTTCTTCGGTGGAGTAGTCAGCATCAGATCTCAAGCCATACTCAAGCCCGTCATACCTTGCCATGTTACTAGCAACTTCACACTGATTCAATATTGAATATACCGCAATAGAAACCGATGTGTGAGGTAGTGAAACAGTTTTAACGGTAACTTTCTCTCTTTCTAACAAGTCTGTTACATATTTCCAAGTGTCTATAACTTCTTGATCCATACCGGGACAGTGATACTCTTTTGGTATACCTATTTTTATTCTCGACATATCAAAGTCTTTGTTAATCGTCACTGTTTTGTATTCCCTCTTTATTGTTGTGGAGTCTAATATATCAGGTCCAGCAACACAGTTTAATATGTTTGCAGCGTCCTGGACACTTCTGGTCAAAATTCCTGGTACATCCATAGAGTTGACTAATGGAATCAGACCATATCTAGATACTAATCCATATGTTGGTTTTAAGCCGACTATGCCACATAGTGCTGCAGGATTTCTTGTGGAACCACCAGTATCAGAGCCGATGGCTGCCACACAAGAACCAGAGCTGACTGCTACTGCGCTACCACCTGAACTTCCACCTGCGATCCTCCAATCTTTATCGTAGCACCATGGGTTTCGTGTGGGACCGTATATTGAATCGATTGTTCCAGCTCCCATCGCAAACTCGTCCAAGTTAGTTTTGCCAATAAGACAAGCTCCAGAACTAACGAGTCTTTCGTAAACGGTCGCGTCGTAAGTCGGAACGAAGTTGCGAAGCATTTTCGAAGCACAAGTAGTTGGTATATTTTTCGTACAAAAATTATCTTTGATAGCAACTGTGATTCCTTCTAGTGGTCTCGTGTCTTTGTCTATATAGAAACGTTTTTCACTCTCCACACTCTGATCTTCTGCTACACTTTCAGTTAAAGTGATAAATGCATTTAAATCCCTTTTCTGTTTAGCTTTTTGTAAGCACAAATCCACGAAACTTGTTGGTGTTAATAACTTATCCCGATACGCTTTGTGTACCTCTTTTATCGTATAAGACGTTAATTTATTCATTTTTAGTTAGAAATATAGTTGTGAAGCAAGAAAAATATAACCGTAAAGAAAGGTTACCTACTCTTAGTTTAAAAACATTAGACAGAAAATAAATACCAATTTGTGGAACAAACGTCAAAAATACAGCTGTCAACGACCAACTCTCCCAAATTCGATAGGAACATAAAACATCAAGGATTTTGATGTTAATTATAGACAATTCGATTTGACTGGGTTATATAAAATACATTTGAAAATAATAGCCGTTATTACCTTCAGCTTGTTTCTCCAATTGTTCTCGAATAACTATAGTGTTGTATAACTTTGCGTGATCGTTACCACTTTCTGTATTCAATTTCATCTTTGTTTACTTCTACGGCTATATGTATATCATGAAATTATAAAGTGTTTCACTAAATTCGAACTTTCGGAGCTTCTGTTTTGATCCAATTGACTTTGACAATTTTGACATTGAATGACCGACATGACAATCCTGACAAGTGAGATATTAATTTACCAACAGATAAAAATTAACTACAGATGCTTAAGCAGGCAGCATGTATTTTAATAGTGGTAATTTTTTACGAATCTTAGATTTACTTAAATACTCTGTAATCATTTAATAAAATAACTTATCGTTGCATTATTTAAAATCATCACATTTTTTTAGGGAAAACAGCTCAAAACAAATAATGCGTCTTGAGGCCAGGAGGATACCACACGTCAATATACAAGCAAATATGCGACTCTTTGTTTACTTTTTATTAAGTTGAATTAATCAATTATACCTTAGTTATAAAAATATTTACAATCACTTTTTATAACTAATACTATACTGTGAATTTTGACAAGTTTTAAAGGTCCTATTTATCTCTACCTGATGCATATTTCTTACAATGAATATAGGCCTGAAAATAATCTAAAATTCAAGACTCCATACAATCGTGTTAATTTTCTTATTGGATAGATAATAGATATCGGAATGTCTAAAAATTTTTAAAAGATTAATATCATACATGTTGTGATGCTTTGTCTGTAACCGACTCAAAAAAGTAGGTACCTACCTACTTCAACTGAGTTCAACTCAAGGGAATAGTAATTGTCAAATCTATATTTGTCAAATTGCTTTGCCATAAAGTTGAATGTTAAAATTGAATTTTAACATAAGTTTTGTTTTAGTTAATATTACTTATAAATTTGTTGTACGAGCTTGAGATAAATGTAGGTTAAATATATGTAGTGAATAATACTCTAATAATGGCTCATTTACAATATATGCCGGGTGACCCTAGGTTGGTCGATCAATTAGTTTACGAACTAAAATCAAAAGGGATTTTTGATCAGGTACGTTTTTAATGTTTACAATAAATCTAGTATAAAATAAACAATATAAAAAAACAATACTGTAACGCAACTATTTACTGCATTTAGTTGTAAAATATGTGTATAATTTATTCCAAAGTGTATCATCGGTATCACAAAACGTATTTTACGCGTATGAAATAAAATTGTATAACAAGCCACATTTTTTATTTCATATTTTACGTCCAAGAAAGTAACAATTACAATAATCAATAGATAATATAAATAATCAGTTGTGGCTGGTGGCCATGATGCTTACTTTCTAATCAGTTTTACAAATTTATCATATTGTAAAGTTCATTATTTATTTATAAAGTTATAATGAAACTTAATTAATTGTATGTGATCATCAGAGATACATAATTTTTATCAATTCTGAACAGTATAATCAAAAAAATTTACAGTACTTAATGTATAGGAAATTAGACAAAATTGGTTATTATTTGTTTATCAAATTGAATTTATGGGTTCAATTATATTATTTTATTTTAATTATAAACATTGTAGGTGCATAGGGATTACCAGTTGGTATTTATGAATTTTTATGTTTAAAAAAGGTTAGGTTGTTTTTATTCCTAAATTAAGTGTTAATGTATTAATTTTGAACACATTGATTTTGTTCATTAGTTGCATAATTCTCATTAAATTTGAGATATACTTTTAGTCAGAATAAATAAACAATTTTTTCATATTCAACTTCATAAATTTTCATCCTTTTAAAATTATCTAATCCTTACATAATAGCTAAATAAAATAACCAATTTTTTTCCTTTTAATATATAGTTGCAAAAAATTGAAATTTGTTTGAAGTAAACATTGTATATTACATCTTCATATACAGCGGGGTAGGAGCAAGCATCTTACTCTCTGCCGAGCTGTGTAATCGCAGCAATTAAATTTGATATTAAATTTAACCAATATAATTCATTGTATTGGGATTAAATAACTAGTGATGAATTACATATTGTAGACTCTAATCTTTAGTGGGACACTGGCAAAATTTACACTTTACAAGACACCTAATAAAAATAACTTGTTAAAAATCTAAAAGTATTTCTTTTTTTCAGCAGCTTTTTGAAAGTCAAAAGGTATTCCATCATTAAGATAAACCAAGCATCGATGATTGATATTATAATTAAATACTATTTGTTTATAATCCCCTATAGTTTGAAGGGTTAAGATGTGATCAATTTGTATAGTTTTTATTTATTTGTTTGTAAATAATTGGTATTGTTGTGATATGGAGATGTGACATGTTTGGTTTGATTCTATTTTCTTTATAATTAAATGTTTGAGTTTTTAATTGTTTCTGATGTATGATTTTATGGATTTCATTAGATTTCTTCAGACATTTAGTCTGCTCGAAAGAGAGTATATTTCTTTAAACTTTACTCTATAATGTTAAAAAAAAAAATTCTAATTAATTCTTAAAAAACTTACAGCCGTATACACTAAACAATTAAAACTTAACAATTATTTGCAGTTTCGAAAAGACTGCATTGCTGATGTGGATACCAGACCAGCTTACCAGAACTTGAGACAACGTGTGGAATCGTCCGTTTCAACCTTCCTCTCAAGACAATGTTGGCAGCCCGATTTGAATAAGAATCAACTGAGAGAGAAGTTGAGAAAACATATTCTTGAGTACGTGTTTATTTCTTTACTTATAAGTTATATTTTAATTTATGGAACATTATTAACACTTACCATAATAACACAAGTAATTTTTGTGGTATATGGTCCAAAATGAATTCAATATAATTTTTAAGATTTTAAATTCATTATAGTCTATGCTGAATAAATGTGTCTTGGCAAAAGACTACACTAATTAAGACAATAATGGAAAATGCATGCACATCTGTTTCCTCAAAATATATTTTTTCACAAAAGCGTGTGATTTAAAGTAAGGTTACGAAAGTTAGAAAATCAATGCTTGAGTCTAATCTCTTCTTTAAGGTAGTTGGGTTATGTACCATCTAGTTCAAGCCCTACCATATTTGTGCATGCATTTAGTGGTTTTATGGCTAGCTACTACTGCTGCTACAAAATGGTTTCTAAGAGGTTTAGTTTCAATATCAGTGTTGAATTATAAGCAATATTCTGGCTTGCTTATTTGTTGACAAAGCTTTTATAATATAACGTTAAATGTCAATTACCATTTACCTTTTGGTGGTTTGTCTGTTTTCTATTATTATACTCATTAATATAATTTACCATTCTGTGTATGTTTTAGTGGGAACTATTTAGAACAAGGAGTAGAGAGAATCGTAGATCAAGTGGTAAATCCAAAAGTTGCATCAGTCTTCATTCCACAAGTTGAAGATTTGGTATACAATTATTTGGGAATAACAAGGAAGAAAAGTGTGACAACTGCTGAAGCATCAAACGAAAAAGTTGAAAATCTTTTACCTACTGACTTGGAAGCAGTGAGTCCTGGTTCAGTCAAAAGCAATGACGGTAGCGATGATAAAATGGATATTGATTCATCAGTCACTGAAGAAACAAAAATGGAGATTGATGAACAAGTTGAAGTAAAAGAAGAAACAACAGTTCCGGTAATTGTGAATCAAGAAAAAGATGAGCACGTTACAGAATTGTTTAGCAAAAAAGAAATTAACCTTGATTCTGATAAAGGCGATATTCCACTACCCTCCGAAGATATTAAAGTAGAGAACATTCCACCACCCGAAGACTCTCCACCGAGAGTTGATGTAGCAAAAATAGAATTGCCAAAGGTGTCTCCGGACATTCCTCTTCCTGATTCTATAATTGTATCTGCTAATATTCCGTTACCTGATGAAATTCCAAAAGATGCGAAAGATGAATATTTTAATCCAATAAATAGTGATGAAGACGAATCCAGTTCAGATTCTTCTCTTAGAAGAAATATGTCTCCGTTAACACCAATAAGAAATTTTAATAACGAAAACTCTTGTGATGCTCAACAAGCATTTGAGAATGACATGGGAAATACTAAAAACAAAGGTCAAAAAGAGCCGAGCACCTTTAAGTTTGCGATCGAAAACAAATCGCCAGAAAAAGAGGAGGCCATAAAAATAGAAAAAAAAGAAATTGAACAACTAAATTTATCGTACCAGTTCAATCACCAAGTGAATATTAATAATTTTAATACGCCGCTTTATGAAGATAGTTCAAATAGCAACAATTTGCAGATTGATTACGAGAGTGATGCCAACAGTAAGGCAAATTTAGAAGTAAAAACTAATGAAGAACATAGTCTGGAAAATAGTAAAAAGGATCGTAAAGTCGAAGACAAAAAGTCTAGCCACAAGAGCTCCCACCGTTCTAGAGATTCAAGTAAATATTCAAGCAGTAAAGATAAACGATCAGAGTCTAAGCCGTCAAGTTCGAGAGATAGTAGCAGACATGATAAAAAATCCTCGAAAGATGATAGCAAGTCAAAATCAAGTCACAAAGATAGATCTAGCGACAAAAGCGATAAAAAAGATTCTGATAAAAAAGAAAGAGATTCTTCTAAGCACCGAAGTTCCCATAAATCTTCTAGTCATAAAGATTCTAAATCGCATAAAACTTCCAGTTCAAGTTCCAGTCAACGTCGTTCTAGTAAACATTCTGACGAAAAGAAATCGTCTTCGTCATCCAGCCATAAAGATAAATCAGATAAACCTTCTGAAAGAAGTTCAGACAAAACCTCAAGGGATAGATCTTCAAAAGATTCTAAGTCTAATTCGCATCGGTCAGACAAAGACAGAAAGAGTAGCTCCAGTAAGAGTTCTTCAAAACATGATGAGAAAGATAAAGATAAGAAGAGCAAGAAAGAAACGGATGATCATTATGGTTTATCAGGCAGAGGTAATGCAACGCGACGTTCAACAGATAGAGATTCTAATGATGGCAGTTCATCATCTAAAGGTTCACATAATCCGTCCAGTTCAAAGTCGTCTTCAAGTCAAAAAGATAGTAAAGGTAATACTTCTAAATCGGATAATACTTCTCCAAGTGGTGAATCTACGAGCCCTAGTGACAAAGAGAATGTTTTAAAAGAAACGAAAAAAATTGAAACCGATGTCGTTACACAGAAGCCGATCGTGAGGGTTGATACACGCTTAGAGCTTCCAATGGCTTCGCCACCTCGGCTTCCGTTCGTTCCAGATGTAACGCTGAGGAAACCAAAAATTGCAGCAAACCTAGAAGAAGCTAAAAAATTAATGAAAATGCGCAGATTTTTAGACGAAGAACAAAAAAGAATGAACCAAGAAGCAGCGTTACTTTTAGAATTTCAGGCAAATGTCAGGCCCAGCTTAAGCCAAGTCTACTCAAGTATTCCAGGTCCAGAATTAGAATTCGCCTGTGTTATTAATAACGAACAAACTCCACTTTTACAAAATAATCCGTCTTTAGTTGATTCTCTTCAACAAAATGAAAGCATTTTGATCTCAAACCCAACAAATGCCCTGTTGGCTGTTGTAAATGCTCAAAATATTGATGATATAAATGACATTGATCCGGAATTATCTAATCTTACAGAAAATAATGATTCAAAGGAGCTCCATAATGAAACTGTAAAAGATGAAAACGAATTACCTCAAAATTCAGAAATAATTATAGATGAAAGAAAAACAGAATCAGAACAAAGTAACGTACAAACTCATGAAGATAGCGTTGAAATTTATGACGTAGCTGAAGCTCGTATTCCAGATGTTGGAGATAATATTGATGAAATTAAAGAAATGGTAGAATTAGCAGATAATAGGATAACAATACCTGATGGAAATAATAAGTCCGGTAATAGTAGTTCTGGACAAAAATTAGATTCAGAAAGTGAACAAGATCAGCCTGAAACAGACGGTTTCGACAAAAGGACAGAATACTTTGAGATTACAGTTATTGCGGAAGAGCTGTCGGAAAGTGAGGAGACACAAAATACTGTTATGAAAAATTTTGAGAATGATAATAGAACTAACGGCAACGTTGTAGATGAAACTGAACTCCCTCTGGATAATAACAATACAGTTATTAAAAAATCTAAATATATTGAAAACCCAAAAAGCCTTCCTGATGAACTAAATTTTAAATATTTTACCGAAAATGAGAAGCATGAAGCTGAATTAGAAAAGGAACGATTTGATAGGTTCCTTAAAGCGTATACAGAAAAGCATTCTAACAATAAAATTTACCTAATCAATTGCGACAGTTACGAAGAAAGCGTCATGAAAGGAGTACTGGAAACTTTAGGGTCTTTCGATATCGTAAACTATCAAATGAATGGTCAATTAAAACTTCCCAAAACTACTAAGAGCATAGTTAAAAATGTAAACGTAGCGTCTGAAGTGTCTTTACCATTTGATAATAATGAATTTGAAGCTGCTGCTAATGAATTAGAAATGGATTTAAAAGTAACGCGGCAAACTGTACTTAGTCCGGTAAAATCAGAATGCTCCTTTGAATTATCCAGTGATTATGATGCTAAAATAGATGAAATGGTTAACAACGCGTCGAGACAAGAAATAATGGAGATCATTTTAGGCAACGCGATGTCTAACGAATCGCCGAGTAAAATGCCTAAGATAGACTATGTGAGCGACTGTAATATTGAAAGTGAAGAAGTGAACAGTCTAAAGCGAAAGTTGACTGAAGTTGAAACGACGGTGAATAACAACAGGCCGGTGCTGACTCCGAGGAAACTGCGCAAAATGAGTGCTTCCGATCAAATCACGTCCACAACGGAAGGTAAAGTTTATTAGTTTGAAATATTTTTATATGTAAAAAAAATCCGAATAAAAAACAAATCCCATCTTTAAATTATAGAGCCTTGGGAAAAATTAAAGAGGCCTTCAGTTAGAATTGATGAAGAGTTAGTGGTTAACCCAAGTGTTAAAAATACTGTCCGAAAACCCCTTTGGCCTGAAACTTATCGTTCCATCAACATAAAAATTCTCTGCAAGAACGAAATACTCAAATGTTGCGGCCATTATAAGCCGATAATCCACTAAATGTTTGATATATAATGTAACGTAGTGTCCTTGGCTAAACTTTCTCTGAAACAATCTTACAAGTATCTAGACCGATGTGGAGGGAAGACTTGACAGGTGACACTTGACATAACACTGTCAATGCTGTCAAAACTACGCACATTATTGTTTTTCTTTGACCCAAACTAATCACGATTTCTACGATCGCGATCATTTAAATCCATCTTCATTGTTAACACAGTATCTTTAAAATATAAAACGTGAAGCAAAATCTTTGGATACCCTTTTTACGAAAATTGCGTGGACGGAGGAGTTTGAAATTTGGCCCACTTATAGTTTATATGTAGAAGAAGTGCAGAACCCTAACGACTAACGCTAGAGACCTGTCAGCGGTCGAAATTCGTCCGTAATACATGTGTCAAAGCGTTACTTCACATTGACAATATAAACGT
>DWJN01003897.1:0-13023 GCA_018248895.1 Carystus phorcus
ATTTTTATGGTTATCAAAATAGTTCTAATATAATAATTTATATGGCAAAACAAAGTTTGCTGGATCATCTAGTAATTAAATAAAAAGTATCCCACACCATTTTTAATACCTGAGAATATGTGCACAAAGCTTCATAACAATCAGTTGAATAGTTTTTGAATAAAAGCATAACAAACTTACATTCACATTTATAATATTAAGGGTTACATACGCCTTATAGCAAAAGTCCTTTAACAGTTAAAAACAAAAGACCACAAACATGGTGTATGTAATATTGCATCAATATTATTTATTTATCTCTTGACTGTGTTATAGGTTATAGCAAAGTTGAGCTTGCTATTATATACTTTGTAAAGTTCAAGCGATACATAGAGAAATGCAGGGCTCCAGCCAAAGGTCAGTGTTGTTCTACCGATAACATTAGCTTTGCAAAATGACCCAGATAATAAATTTACTCTCGTGTTAGGTCTTCGTACATTATACCAACTCAACGCCGACCCAACTCCAACTCAACTGCAACTCAAATCCAACTCAACTCAATGTGCCATTGAAATGTAAGCTCTTATATTACGTTAACAAGAATATATTCCTGTACTAGAATTCCCTGTGTCACAACTGCAATGGGCAACATAATAAAATCAACACGTATTCGAGAACAAATAATAAACG
This sequence comes from Carystus phorcus, assembly GCA_018248895.1. NCBI lineage: Eukaryota > Metazoa > Arthropoda > Insecta > Lepidoptera > Hesperiidae > Carystus > Carystus phorcus. Next base: position 670 of record DWJN01003897.1, read on the forward strand.
TCTGGCCGCACTGGAATACCAACCTGGGATCCCTCGCTTTACGTACTGAGAAATTTTGGACTAAGCTACGGGATCTTCCGTATCATATCTGTATATCGTTCCATAAGGGAATGAGACGACGGGAATAATCTACGTATCGATGGAATCATTTACTAGTTTTGTCTGAATTTTTGTACGTAATTAAATTAAAATTAGGTGATATGCCAGTATGTATATAAATTTACAATACAAAACAAATCTTTAAATTAAAAACAACTATTGCCTTCAACCCATTATTGTTCCACTACATTGCCTCATCACTCCTCAGTAGACCTCCTCAGGTCTAAAGCATATTCCGCCAGACTGTTCCAGTGCAAATTGGTGAATGAAAAACAACCATTATCAACATATTACTTTTGTCGACAGAATTATGGTTATGGTTATTATATTAATTTACACGAAAAACATCTGATGAAAATGTAATCTGTTAATTATCAAACGAATAATGCTCTAACACCTCCTTTAAAAACATTAATTAAGAAGCTGCAATATAAACAGTGTTTTATTATAACCAAAGGTTAAAATCGTAAAATGTACCGTATACAATAATATCATTTCAAAACAACCTATATCTTATTGACATATATTATTTTCCCTCTTGCAAATATTATTTTTTTCTCGAACATTCACCTTTGTCCGGAGCAAATATTCCCTATACTTTGCTAAAGGGTAAATACTTGGCTTACGACAATTTTATACCTTTTTGATTGCAAAAAATAACAATAAAAAGTATGTACCAGCCTCTATAAAAACAATCCTGATCAGCAATAACACTTTATAGCCATACGAGTCTCCGTAGCCCTCGGCACGGCGTTTATGGCAAAGACTTAAGTTTGAAATCAGTATCCGTTCACAATAAAGGGTATTGCCAATGACGATGTTTATGCGAACAACCACTTTAGGTAGCGTCTTGTTTACTGCAGGGTATAGATAGCATCGGCAATTTCTACAGCTCCGTAGCCAATGCTACATTCTACACCATCCAAGTTAAAAGAATAAGAATAACATAATGCCGAAAAGACTCTTCGCTATTCGTTTTGCCACGGAAACATCGAAGGCGATCAGAAAAATGTGAACATAAATATACGCAGTTGTTTGGAGTAGGAGTATCAAGATAGACGATTTACGAAGGAAACAAAAGCAGAGTGCTGGTTACTGATAAAAGATTCCCATCTTTTAAAACGGAAAATAATAGAAGACCTTCGCCTGACGAACTACGTGATGGTAAGTGATCATTGTCGCCTATAAACCCCGGTAACACGAAAGCCATCGTAGATGTGTTGTCAGACAAAAAGAGAAGAAAGCAACGTAGTACTAGCTCTTTGCAACTCTTCAGGAACGTGACGAATCGGCTGCCAGAAAGATACATAAATACATACATATAACGAGTCACACTCCGATCAGATGAACCGAACAGAAGGACAATACCGGTAGCCTTTGTTTTCCTAAGAACTCGAGATTTGGGTTAGTGGGTCTACTTATGAGTAACCCTGAAAGTTCAGAGAATCTGCTATGGATACTCACGCAGTCAGTTCTGGTACATACTTATCTTCTACTTCTTCATGTCAGTTTATACGATAGCAGTTCTATTTAGCCACTGAAAACCATTCGAACAAACTAGATGGCTATTTGCCACTGTCAATATTAGATTTATCTCGAGTCACGTTCAGCGGGTGAATGGGACGGACGTTTTACGACCCGTTGGCATTCTGTGGCAAGTAGGAAACTTTAAAATACAATAAATTGACGAGAACCAATAAACTCAGCACTTTGCAGACTTAGTTCTCGAAAGAAGTCATATCTCATCGATTACGTGTAAGAATTAATTTAAGAACATAAACTGAAATGATCCGCAGAACGGTAAGAACCTCGTAATATTTACCTAAATTTTGTTCTCAGTCTACAACGAAGCCGTGCAAACTTGTATTTAAAGCTCAAGTAAAATTTCGTCCAAATATAAAAATTGAGGTAAAACTATTAGTCACGTCACGTTTACGTCTCCGTATGTTGTGACAAAACAGTGATCCCACTATCCGAGGTCAACGTCGCGATTTGCAACGCTTCAAAATACACCCAAGTCAAAAATAGACCTTAATTAGTATGCTGACAGTAAACTCCAGAGCCTGCAATTCGCATGCGAAAATATGAACGTGTGTCTACGTTCACCTTGAGCAAACGGCAGATTTAAATTCCAGTCGCAAAGCTCTCACCGCAACGTACCCTCGGCATTTTCATTTTCGTCGCGTAACATTCACACTTAGTGCGCTATCACCCGGCCAGATTGAAGAGCACTTTAAAATGAAGCGATCGTTTTGTACCATGTTTACACACAACTCGGCCGAACACTATTTCTTGCCTAGTAACAGTCGTAAAGAGAATAGATAATAACAATAGGCATCTTCTCGTATTACTTGTTTATAGACGTGAGGGTGACAAGCGGGCCAGAGTGCTAGTTCACGGAATAATTCTTTATGTTCGAAGAAAATGATGTCATGTTACGGCGAGACGTGGTAAAGAATTTTATGTATTTAGCGCAAATTTCTCAGCGGTAAAGAGTGTAATCTCTAACGCACATAACAAACACGTAGGATTTCCTGTAACATAATACGAGCTTCGAGAGATGAATGTCCCATGACATAAAAAAGACAAACAAATTATTCATGAGGTTTCTTTCACCCGAATCTAAAAGGATAATCAATCGTTACTGTTCAACCGTAGAGTAGATACAACACCACTCGACATAGAATTGGAAATATGAATTAATTTTCAAAACAAGTTTAGTAATGCAGCGATATACGCCGCGCGGTGACGTTGCCGGGTTGCCGAGAACGGACACTGAAAATATCGCGCACATTTGAACCGGTTTTCGTTAGGGCGATAACAAACAGAGCGTTTCAAATCTTATTTAGATTGTAACGTAAAGGATTTGTCAGATTCAGTCAATTTGATCCTATTAATTTATTACGGACTAGCTTCTATCCGCGGCTTCGCTTGCGTTAATGTCGTAAAATAAAGATCATTAAAAAGTATCCTTTCTCCTTTTTAATACCTCTAAGAATATGTGTACAAAGTTTCATGATCAAGTTAATTTTTGATTATAGCCTAATTTGACGGTAAGTGGTGATGTAGTCTTGGGTGGAAAACGTATTAAAACAAAGCAATGATAAAATTGACTCACCATAACCTTTAAACAGACAATCGGCAGTTAAATTAGGTATTGACCATGCTTAAAAATATTAGAGAATGTTTGCTAGGCTTATTGTAATACCCTTATTAGGAGTGATTACGAAACCTAGATTATGTTAAAAATAAGACTAGACATGACTTAGATATGTCATTTGTTTTGGGGCAATGTTTATCTTTGTGTTACAAAAGAACTCCTCGAAGTTTCTTGACATTTATTCTGGAACTATTCACAATAGAGATTCGTCACAGCGATAGCGTAGTTCTACTTTCAAAATGTTTGTAAAAACCAACTTGGAATAGAGAATCATTTATCACAGAAAAAACGCTGATATTCAACGATAAACGCCAAGTAAGTAACCCACTGGACAATAATTTGCAAGTCAGTCACACCCCAGTCTCAGTTTCACGTAGTTCATTGACACTTTCACAAAGATCTGTCTCCGGTGGGCCAACGGACGAGGTAATGTATGACAAACACGCCGGGGACACGTTTCGTTTGTTTGCGCGGTGGTAAACGTTTGCAATAGTTTGAGCCAGGCCTCACTCGACTGGTTTTTGGTTGTATTGGATGGAGAACTTTTGTGTGAGACATCTGTCAAGAAGTCAGTTTAGTTGAAGCGAGACGGTTAAGTTGATTATTAAAGGAGACGGTTTTTCTATCCGAGTAAGACCACACAACGAATACACATTAAACTTATTAGATCCTATGTTTCGGAGAAAGTTTTAGGATACTTAATGGTTGACCGAAATTAACTGCAACTGTTTTTAAAAGGCGTACTCACCGAGGTGAGGTTTCACAAAGCGAAAAACCGTCTTAACTTGATCCTGTATATAATACAGTCATTTACATAAGCGTATTAACCAGCTGACTAAAGGGTATTAAACAATGTGACCGATAAATGAAAAAGGGGAAAGGTCAGCAGGTGAAGGGTCGTACGGAATTCATAGGTAGGAACGATAGTGAGATATGTGTAATCCGCAATGAATTAAATGTAAAACCGATGCCGCAATAGGGAATATCCGTCACGCTCTTGCCCGCTTTTTGTTTTTGTCTACACAAACCCACTTTACAACAGCCTTTACAAATAAAGTAAATTTTTCTCTGTTTTACTATATTGAAAACAAGAACTTAAACATGGAATGAGGATTTTTGTATAACATAACCTTTCACAGCTTTTAGCACTGTGACTGTTATTTTAAACATAACACAGTTGTTGCTGCTTGCCTAGACACCACAGCTTAATATGTACATGATCAGTAAGAGCTAACAATTCGACTAACAGTGAAACAGAAGAACGAAAAGACGAAACGGCTAGAAATTAGGTGATTCGGCAAGATTACTTCTCATTCAGTTTCTTGGCTCGCAGGAACCTGTTTTTTCATAATAGAGTTGGCCTACAACATCTTTATCATTTTTATTAAGGATAACCATAGATCTAATAGTGAAGCAAATATCCGAATTTGATGTGATGCCCAACGATATTGTCAATCTGCCATATTTGAAAATGGACTACACTTAACATACATCCGGAATCAACGGCTAAACATACCCTAAGGTATTTGTACTAAGAATATTAACCATCACAAATTCATCAAAATTTTTAATGCTTCTCCTGTAGAAGTTAAATTCTCCGATTACTTACAATCGTGGTAAGGTGTCAGACTATTAGTGTTATAGGTATCTGATCAAGATATCAATAAATATAGAGGACTGGAGGGCATCCTTTGGGATTCGAAGAGCTCCGGACTTGCAGTAGCCAATCAAAGGCTTATGATGGATGGATGACCTGAAAGAAATGACAGAATAAATTATTACAGAGCATGTAGTGTAAATTTACGTTGCGCTTACTGTGAAATGCTCTTCCTCGAACTCTGTTAGATTTCTGTTATTATCTACACGCCGCTTAAGATGGATCAGTGTCAACAGTGTTGACTCACCACTATGAAAGAATTAAAAAACTACGCTAATGTTGCACAAACCAATTTAGATAATTTACTAAATTTCTAGAACTTTGCCACTTTTAAACACATTGTTTAAGAATTTTACGATCACCAAAATATTTTTATGATTAAGATGACCACCTGTTGAACATTGAATCGAGACAAGGTCAGCACTAATCAAAGAGCGTATTAAAACAATATTTTATATGAGATATTTTTTTAACTCTTTCAACGTATAAATGAATTACAGGAACCACAGTAATTTAGCATTGAGAAATCAATTTATACTAGATAAAATATAAGACCGCAGCGTTATGCCAAAGGTCTAATGTTCTAAAGCAAAACATTATTTATTCTTAAATTATTTTATTATTCATTATATTTATTTATCCTAGATAAATAGCGCATGGATCTGTAATTCTACAAAATAATGATTTAATTATGGAAATACTCAAAATGTGTAAAAGTAATCGACTAAACTGGAGGTAGTTTCATATTAGTTTATTTTAAAAGTGGTTGTGATAGAATTGTTCAAAAAGAGCTCCAACTACACACATTGTCCTATATTTTGGTTTTTTGCTTCACTTTTGACGGTCATGCGGATAGAACTATAAAATTTTATTTGAATTCCTTTTTTCACTGGCCTTTTTAAATGTCTTATCAATAGTCTTATGTTTCTTATTTTTGGGAATGTCGTTGTTTTCTGTGTATTTATTGTATATTTCTTTTAGTTATCGAGTTTTTTAAAACACTGCTGTATTCGTCTACGAATAGCTCAGGCCTGGGAAGCCGTACATCATCCAAGTGGGCGCCTACACGTGTCATCCATTATCAAGTTCGTTCCACCCGAGTTCGTCGCTTTTCCAATTAGAAAAAAAATCATAGTCAATATAACTCACGCTCCATTGTTCTTGGGTAATCACGTCGCGTATTGCCTTCAGATTTGTTTAAATTGAACCTGTTTTTTTATCTTTCCTACGGCGGCAGAGATCAATATAGTCAAACTATTGGTATCTAAGATAGCAATTTTTCCTCATCCCGTCTCATTTCAACCGTTTTTTCTCCATCACATAGTATATCGTTCTGTACTATGAGGCTACAGTTCATTGGATTAAACTATCTCTTCGACTGTTAGATCTTTTGGTGCATTATCACACATTCGGGCTTCACACTTTTTAGAATTTACAGCATTCAAATTTGTTCCTATTGAATAATTTAAGGTTTTCATAATTTCATCCCGAATCTTCACAAGACCGTCATAGATTCATAGTCATTCTTGTTGCTTCTATATGACGTATGGCTTAGCGTATATTATGCCCTTGATTTCAACTAAGTGCTATTCAAGATGTAGGTAATACGGAGAAACGGTTGTTTGTTCTGAACGTAGTTGTAATAATGCAATTTTATTTTGGATTATAATTTGTTATTCTTTTCTCTGAATCTTTTATCTGCCGATCGCCCCATTGAATGAGCGCTTCAATCTTCGTATTCATTCATCAGCTTGACATCTTCGTAGAAATACTTCGGTATGACGATTATCGTACCTATATAAATACAGAAAGTAATGTCACCGGTAGCCAAAATTACCTCCGCGTGGGATGTGAACACGACTGTGAAAGCTATTTTATCAATCATAACTTGTAAATGAATTTATTAAAATAACATTGTTACTGCTGATTTTTAATACATAAAAAATATAGAAACCGACGATATAAAAACTTGTTTTGATGTAGAAACGGTTTATTTGTTTGTCTGTTTCACACAAAAAACTAAAAGATTCTGATACTAAACGTTTTTACAGTTCTAGATCGTCAATCTATATTAAATTGCAATATCGACGTTAAACTCGCATTACATTTGAAATACAACGCGGAGATATTGTTGTCTATTTTTATTTATTTAATTATTAGTTGTAGCCAGCGCGCGTTGCTATACATTAAAAAACCAAATTTAAATAAAAATCTGCTTATATAAGAACACATTCTGTTTCTGTTTATTGAAGTGCCGTTGGATATACATATGTATATGTAAATACGTATGTATATATTTACAAAAATTATATCCATCCGACACTTGGTCCGTTGGTATTAAAACTTTATTGAAAGTTTTCTAAACAAAGCTACAATATCAATTCTCTATCTCCAACCATTTCAGCGTCCATACAGTTAGACTGATTCTGATGAAATTTTTGTGTGTGTTAAGCGAGATAAATAGAAGAGGAGATAGAAAATGTTTTCAAATTTATATTTTTATTATTCTCTTTGCACTGCAAACAAACTGATTGAGTCAACCGCAAAACGTTTCGTAATTTTTCCGCTGGGAGTGTGAGAGTCAATATTGTCTTTCCTGTCGTTCTTGTCTATTCTTGTCCGGCAACCCATCAGTGGCCAGTTGCTGACAGTTGCCGTGTCCTTCAGGGCACATCTAATTTGTCGGCTACTTTCATAAAAAAATCTCAACGCACCTTCAATATAAGATGATTAATGCACATGTAAATCGAAGCTGGCTATAAGATTTGTTCTATTAACATCCTCAAAATTCGTAAATTTATTAAACAATGTGTCTAAAGACAAACGTAACGTAAATGGGTGAATTTCAATAAAAAAATTTTTTGTATAATTTCGGTGAGATTTTTTAATTTCAACTCTATCGGCATATTTTTAGTGACAAATTATTATTTAGCCTTTTTTGTGACATTGTATGTGAGTGGCCATCAAATATCATCAAATCTTACATAGATATTTATGGTTAAATTTTTAGGAGTCCAGTGAAATTAAACGTGTCTATCGAAATGATAAAAATGTCCAGCGAAGTGATAAAAATGACCACCGGAATGATAAGACTGTACACCAGAATGAAATAAACCCACCAACGATGATAACCACCCACCACCTACCAAACACCCACCCACTCACCCACTAAAGACGACCGAGCCGCGTTGTCCGGGTTCCGTACTTTGTTAACAAACTTCAAAAAAATTATTAATTAGTTATTAATATATTTCTTTGAGTTCATTATAATTGTTTCTTTACTCATCGTAATTTTTTTCGTATGTTATTGTGTTTCAAATTCAAATTCAAATTCAAATTCAAAAATCATTTATTCATATAGGTATTATTTCAATACACTTATGCACGTGATTTTTTGATTCTACCACCGTTTCGGAAAGGTGCTTTTACATCGAGGAGAAGAAACGGCGAAAGTTAAAGCTAATGCTTCATGTACTTACTCCAACACACTCAAAGTCAATCATATACGAGATTTTTTACACTAATCGTTCCTATATACATATTTCTTGCTTGTTAAGAAACTGCCAAAACACTCGAAATATTCACCAAATAGAAGGTCGAAGTCAAGTTTCTGTTGTTATCTTAAACAAAATGAAAATAATTCTAATGAAACACATTTGCATCTCTCTGCTTAGTATGCAGTATGCAATGGGTGGTAAGAAAGTAAATGATATTTGTCTGCCGGTGATTAATAGCGTCTGTCGCAACGACTTCAGCGACTCCAGTGAAATTAAATTTCGCCACGTCAAACTCTGTTCTTTTAAATAAAAAAAAAAACACAATAATTCCTTGTCTTTGTTTAAAGATACAGTTCGTCGCACTTGGAGATATTTTTAAATAATTTGTATATTAACTGTTGATTCCAGATCAATTCATACATTACATTTATTTGTATTTTCCTAAATATAAACAAAACAAAATACACTGACCTCACTTTGTTTCGACAAACATAAAAAGATCAACTTTTTAGTTTTAATAAAATGATGACTAACCTGTCGTCTTAGGTGACCCGTTGTCCTAAGTGAATGACAAACACGACAAAGAGACGCGACGCGCGCGACACAATTGGACCCGATAAGAAAATATCAAATAGTCTCGCATGCATTCGTGTCCTGCGTTGTCGCCTTAATCAGTATGGTTGATAATACGGTCGTATTGTGTCGCATTACATCGCGTCGCGTCGCTCCATGTCGCTCACCTTGGAAAACGGATTATAACTACAAGAAGCAATTTTACGACATACAATCATTATCAATCATTATCTTCACTCTGAGACAAACTTTTATCTTAGTTTTTAAGAGTGTAAGATCGACCTATTTTTATGTTATTAGGAATCATGTCAAAATTAAATAAATAAAAAAAAAAAAAATTACATTACATAAATATCAAATAATCTAACGTGCCGTTAAGAAAATTTAGTTAAATTGTACCATTATGAGTCTAATTAATTTTCTACGTAGGTTAAATACTTTGTTTGCTAGAATAATATATGCAGTAGTAGACTCCGTGATCAGTAATATTAGTGCAACCGCATGGCTCTGAGTGTGAGCGGAGACGTGAGTGCATTTTGTCGTCGGCGAGCCCGACCAACCGTGCCGTCGTATCAACATGACGTTAAAGTGCACGGCACACGTCTTATGTACATAACCTAAGTGTCTCTTAATAATAATTTCCCTCCAAATAAACTAAATATACGTAAGAAATGCTAGCAACATGGCAAATTAAATTCATTATACAGCATACGTTCGAAACACAAACATGTTATTATTTATGTATTCTTTAATGTTTGCACACCATAACATACAAATTCGAAAACACTGACGATTAGCATGCATTGAGGGGCCTTATCACTAACAAGCTCTTTACTCCGATTCCATGCAATATTAGCATGTAATACAGTGAAAAAGAAAACTAAGGAGATAGCAAAATTAATGAAATAAAATATTTAAAAATTTTCATATGCAATGATGCGATGACATTTTATATTGACGCCATTTAAAATCTCTAGTTATGTGGATAGATAGTCACTACTTCATTCATAACAATAACACACAAACACGCATGCAAACGTACACACAAATATGTGTGCACACAAACACACACCGCCCAAAACAGGTAAAATAGTTTATAAATATTAATATTATGAGTATTCGTTAAATCAATATATTGTAAGCAGTTGGACAAGATGGGGTTCCGTCATGAAATGCCTCTTCATATATGCCGCCAATAATCAACAGTGTATATCTACAAAGTTCCTAAGAATTCTTTATTTGAAATTGAATTAATATTTCATCAGCAACTTTTCTTAATGGTTCTAAAAACTTTCATTATGACCCTTGTACATTACTTAAAACGGCAACAAAACTTATCGTTTTAGCTCGTTCTTTATAATTTTTGTGACACATTTAAAATCTTGATATAATTTTTGTGACACATTTGATATCTTGATATATTTCTTAGCGTTTGTGTATTAGTAACAGTCATTTATATGAGATATCGTTTTAGAACGTGTGCGGTCGCGTTAATATCGGAATCGCCTGAAATGGAACAGCTAAGCTTTTTCTGAAAGATTTTTCTATCGGCTTTGAATATTGATGTTTAATAAACAAAGAAAGTCTGAAACCACAATAAATCTACTCTGTACTAATAAATATTTGGAGTATTTTCATTTCATACCAATGTGAATTTCTAAGTGAGTTACTAAGTACATGATCAGTAAAATATCCACTAACCTGGATTGTTAGGTGAACATTCTGATAATTAATTGACAGTGCCCATAATTTTATACTTTGAAATGAATATAATGGTAGGAAGTCAACATAATGTAATTTAAATTAGGCCTTACATTTACAAGCAATACAATCAATGTCTTTAGTATAGTAGACATGTATATAAGTGGAGCTACCAAAATGTTGTTACAATAATGTTCCATGCTTATTATCCAGGCAAAAAAAATGTTCGATAAACAATTACGCCTTATACAATAAAAATAATCAAACCAACTTCTGGTCATGTTTCAATACATTAATAAATAATAGATTCGGGTACACAATTGAAATAACAAATTTCTTCGTAGGTTTTTCAAGAAAAGGGGTCGTTGCCCTGGAGCGGTTTCGACAGCGCGAAGCTTTCAAAGCTTTTACTCCTCAGTACGATAACTGGAAATTCGAGATAAAAGCCTTTTAATAACAATATTTGAATTTGTCTCGAACCTTTCTGGTATTCTGGGTTTCTTTAATAGTAATCCTTAATCCAAATGCGTCCAACCTTCCACAGACATGATCAATATTCGATTCCAATATGTTTTCCTCGAGATAATATTTGTTACGGGTTAATAGGTACACAATTTTATTTGTTGTAGGAAAATAACATTTTTATTACTCGCTTTATTATAATACCCATAGTATTATTTACTTTATTCCCGAGATAGAATCCTTTGCTTTGTACAGGGTTAGATTTTAGGGTAAGATATTATATTTTTCGTACTATATCAAACTGTATATTGAATTATAAAATAAATAAGTTATACAGAGAAACTAGTGTTATCGACTAAAAAAAGGTCTAATGGATTTAATTGTAAATGTTAACGGTTGCTTAATTAAAAAACACACACACACACACACACACACACACACACACACACGAGAACTTCAATAAACAGAATCAAAAAGAATGTGTTCTTATACATACATGCTGACGGGTTATCCTAATGTGGGGCTATGAGTATGTGGCGTTATTTATTTTTTAATTTAATAAAAGAAAAAAAAAATTAACTCTTGGTAGTCTTGTTTACTGTGTATTTTTTCTAATTTCTGGCAAATAGCCCTCACGTCGCTTCGGTATACTTATTTATTATGTTTTCAAATATTGTAATACCCACACCAGTGGCTTTAATACAAAATCATGTTTGCCACATATTTTACACTTTCATTTATATTCTACGCCTATTTAGGCAGGACGTAGCGATAAATTTACTTTATGTCACCTCTCCTATCTAGTGTCTACAATAATTTATTTGATTTGTTATTTTATAGTCGATTGCTCCTTTATCTTTATTTATTTACTAGTACATAATAAAATGAAGAAAATATTTTACTTATTTAAATCTATACGTTAAATATTATAGAGCTGAAGAGGTTTTTGTTTGGTTGAACGCTCTAACTACCGGATTTACTAGTTCAAATTGAAAAGTTCTTGTAGTGTTAGATAGTCCATTTACCGAGGAAGATTAACAACAACATAACATAACGCTACGACCAATAAGAGCTGAGCATTAATAAGTGTTTCCGCAGGCACGGGGTCTTCAGGGGATGTTGAAAGATGCTTCTAGTTTGCGATTTCGTATGTACTTTATTACGGACGTGGTTAGTGCTCATACAAGAGATGTTGTTCGGGTGCG